>NW_018925324.1:13119-24087 GCF_002207925.1 Prunus avium | reverse complement strand
TGTTTTCAATCTTATTTGCAATTCAACACAAGACCTCAAGTTAGTAATGTGTTCAATACTTTTTTCATGTTGTTTAAGCTTATCACCAAGATGTTTCCAGTCTCTAGATCCTTCACTTGCTAACTGACTTCTAGCATGCATTGTTTTAAATAGCTTACAACAGAAACAAAACACTTTATCCAACTCCTTTGAGTACACTAACCATTTTCTATCATGAGTCTCCCCATTTGGTAATGTTCGAAGATAAAAATGTGGGCTCAATTTCCATATCTAATGCAATTACTTTAGCATCATTCATGGCAGAAGTAAAACCATATATCCTATAGTTTTCAAAAAATAAAACAAGTCCTTCTAATTGTCTTACAGCAACATCAAGACGCATGTCTTCAGATTGTAATTTTTTACTAACTAAGTTAATCTTGTGCAAAATGTCATACCAAATAACCAAGCTTAATATAAACTCGAAACTTGAAAGCTCTCCTGATGCTAAACTTTCAGCATCCCTACTCAATTTAGCATCTTCACTAATTTCAGCCAATTTAAATAAAGCTTCTCTAATTTTAGAAGCTTGAGATTTTATTGCTTTAACACTTTCTATGTGACTTTCCCAGCGTGTAGTTGACAGTGATTTCAAAGTTAAACCATCAATATAATCAAGTAGCACATTCCACCTTTTTGTTGAATTAGAGAATACCGTATATATGCATTGACATGCTCCAAAAAAAGATTTTGCTTTGACACATGAAAGTAAAACAAATTAAATGAAGACAAAGAAAGAACAATAAAACCTGAATTTTGGGTCTTGTATGCTGTGCTTTGGTGTTGGTGCTCCCAATTTCGGAGAGAATAATCAGCTTTCAACTCAAAATATGGCTTTGTTCCATCCACACTTAGTTCCAGAGAGAATTAGAATTAGAAATTGATTTCAAAGTAAAGCTGCAGACGGAGAGGGAGAGGTTTGCTTCTTGGGAAAACAAGACGGAGAGGGAGAGGTTTGCTTCTTGGGAAAAAATAAGGACGTTGTTGGCATCATTCTTTTTTATTATTGTTTTATAATACCAAGTAAAACTCTCAACTAATATCACATATGCCCTTTTACTTGTAGTTTTTATTTTCCTTTTTTTGCATATGCATATATATATATATATATATATATGGATTAAAAAAAATTTGTGTGCCCCAATCAATTGTGGGCCCCGGGCGATGGCCCTAGTTGCCCTGGCCAAGGGCCGGCCCTGCTCCTGCTGCTGCCTTGTGAAACAAAATGGGCTCGGTGCCGCAATGATTCTGCTACTAATGAGCCACCAAATTGATTTCTCCATCCAAGTACAGCTCACACACCTGCAAATCATTTGTTTCCTCTGTGCCCAATTCCATTATATGTGTAGTTTTGAGGCAACTAATTTTAGTTGGGTAATTCCAACATGCATTGCTGTAAGGGAGATGAGGTGGAGATTTGGTAGGATAAGATCAACTTCTGGCATCGCTTTAAAGAATGGGTACACTGGTGATTTGCCCCCTGAACTTGTACTTAACTTTCAATTAACCCCTATCTTTTTTTTTTAGAAAATTAAGGATATCAACTTTTTTTTTCTCCAATTTCCCCCATACCATCTAAATCCTCAACATTTCATCCAATTTTCAATTAAATTATTTTAAAAAATTGAAGAAAAATAAGAAAATTGACCACAAACCCACCAAAAAAAGAAAAAGAAGAAGAAGAAGAAGAAGACACTGAACTAGCAACCTTATCGCCCCCCCTCCCCTAGCTCTATCTCCTCCAGCACATCAACCCTATCACAACACAACCAACTTCTTCAAGGTATGGCTCTCAGTCTATCTTTGTCTATGTTACTGCTTTGCCACTGCCAAGTTAGTCCCCAAAGGTTGCACAAGACTCCTTTGTTTGCTTCCAATTGTGTGTCTCTTTCTTTATCCTCCTCTCTTTCCCTCCTCCATGATCTTGTGGGCGTTACATCGTTTTTCATTTCTTGGCTTGCCAACTTCAAGCTCTTCCTCTTGGCTTTTGGTAAAGTACCTTTGTCTTTTGACCCATCAATCTCTCTTGGTCGCTTTGTTGCTGTTGCTTGCCTTCCCATCAAGATCCAACAAAACATCCCACCCCCAAATTCATTAGGCAAACACAAAAACACCCAAAATGATTCAATCCCATCTTTACCAAATCAAAATAACCAATTCAAGGAAAACTACTCTCTAGAAAAATCACACCAAAATACCCAAAATGAAAATAGCCAACAACGACACAAAGAGAACCCACTTGCAAATCACCAAAACGGTCCCCAAAAATCACATATTGATGGCCAATTGAAACAAAACCCGCATCCATCTCCACCAAAATCACATATTAATGGCCAAAACAAAGAAAACCCAATTCCCCAAAAGCCAAAACAAGGCCATAAAGTCCCTCAAAATTATGTAACAAAGGGTCTGCTTTTTGGAATTTTGTGTTAAAGTATCAACCCCAGCTCAGCCATTTTGAGGAGAAATCTCTACAAGGTTCTAGAAGTATAAACAACAAGGAAATAAAGCTTAGAGAAGATAGTCAACACTTGAGCTAGATAAGTAGAGAAAAATCTGGAAAAGTGAAGGAAGTTCCACCGACCTAGTAACTAGTATTGTAATATATTAATGTAGTTGATTCTAGAAAGTTACATAGGCTATGTCGGCTAGGAATGGAGAATAGTCTAGAAAGTAAAAGAATTATGTAGCAAAGGCAGTGGAATGGAGAGCTATGTCGGCTAGAACAACTATAAATAAGCATGAAGCCATGCTTTGTAATAAATCAAGAAGTGAAGTGTGTGTCAACTAGAAGAGTGAGCTATAGAGCTAAGGAGTCATTGTGAGAAGTGTGAGTGAAGTGAGAAAGAGTGTTTGTAAGAGTTAGTCTTTCCTTTGAGAGTTGTTTGTTGTAATAATTTGTGAGTCTAATACAAGTAAATTGTTTACTTGTTTTGTCTCCAACAAGTCTATCTTAGAGTTGTGTACTCTAAAATTTGCTCTACATTTTGTTGCGTGCCTATGATTACAGTGACCAAATCCATCCAAAGGCCCTGTTGCTTCGCTATTCTTTGCACATATACTTGCTTCTCGAACTCATCCTAGCCGTCGCTGCAACCCTGGCTCGAGCCCTCCTAGCCGTCGAGCTGGAGCCACAGTTCAACGAGCCCTACCTCTCCACCTCACTCCAAGACTTCTGGGGCAGATGATGCAACCTCATGGTCACTAGCATCCTACGACCCACCATTTACGAGCCCACCCTTGACATCTCTTGATGCGTTGTTGATCTCAACTGGGCATTGCTGCCCGCAGTGCTCGCGACTAGTATACCTTAAATTTTATTTTTCATTTTTTATTTATTTTTAATGTACAAAATGACCATTTTGCCCTCATTTTTCACGGCAAATTGGATGAAATGTTGTGGATTTAGACGAAGGGGGAAATTGGCGAAAAAAAGAAGTTCATATCCTTAATTTTCTAAAAAAAAGGATAGGGGATTAATTGAAAATTAGGTAAAAGTTCAAGGGGCAAATCACTAGTATACCCTTAAAGAATTTAGGGATTTATGTTCTCTATTATTTTCAGGTTGAAAAACTGTTGTTTTCTAGAAAATTTCTAGTTTTTTTGTTTGATTACTTTTTAGTTTGTCAAAGTCTGAGGATGTGGGTGCGAGAAGGAGGGAGAGAGAGAGGAAAGGGTTGTGGACGTGGGCGGTGAGGTAAGCGCGCTCAGGATAGGGGAGGTGAAGAGGGAATTGAGATTATTATTATTATTATTATTATTATTATTATGAAGATCTTAATTTTTTTCAAAGAGAAATGTAGCCAGTTTGTGATGTCACGTTTACTAAAATGAATTGAAATGAACAATAATATTATTCAATTTGTAATGTCATAACTTGCATAGTTGTTACACATATACGTTATAATCCATTGTTCAGAGAGAAATGCAGCCAGTTATAATTGAATAGGTTTACTAAAATGAATTGAAATGAACAATAATATTATTCAATTTGTAATGCCATAAATTTCTACTTTATTAATTAAAATAAAAAATTTGTGATGTCACGGTCATTGCCTTATAAAAACGAATAATTTTCACAGGATCCACTAGTGTAGTGGCAATTGCTCCCTCATGCAAAGGCCTAGGTTCGAGTCCTAACATCCATGTAGCATGTGTGAGTTTACTATATTATATCCCCTCTCAAAGAAAAGCTCCTAACAAACAAATAATTAGGATAGATAATTAAGAATCCCATTTCATCACTCAAAGTAATTCTGATTAATGCGCTTCACTGTTTTATTGAAATCATAAAACAACAAAAAATTAATTAAACAGTGCATGTTGTTGTTGTACAAAAACATTGTCTAGGACAACAAAGTTTTTAACCAAGCGTATAAAAAACGTTGGACACTAGTAATGTCATACAATTAGTAAAGTCAAATTATAAGCGGTTATTGGTTGGAAATGTATTGTAACTTAAGTAAGTTGAAGAAACTCTCGTCGTTATAATCAAGAGAAATTAAAGTGTTTACGTATTTATGAGATAGTCTAAGGCGTTTTCATATTCCAAATAACTCGGATCATTGCAAACCCTTATAAATCAAGAAACTCTTAAAACTCAACTCCATCAAAGAATTCTTTGCCTTTCCCAAAAAAATAAAAACTAACTCGTACCAAAAAGCACTATGGCCGCACTAAATATGTACCTAATGTTGGTCATTTTGCTTTTGGCGAGCCCATCAAGAATGATTTTCACAACTTTCGCAATTCCAACTTTCAAGACATCTAATTCGAAAATTTTGGATGAATGTAAAAAACATATCTCCACTAAGTGCATTCGGGAGGTTGGTGGAAGTATTTTCAAAAGTGGGAGTGTAACATACGGTTGTTGCTATGAGCTTGTGTCTGCAGGCAAAACTTGCCATGATCTATTCTTTAACTCTGTTCTTGCCTCCAAACCAATTGTCGACAAATCTAGAGCTTTAGTAGAGAGTACACAAGTTTGGGACCAATGTGTTGAAATTACAATTTCTCCCACACCTTCTATTGCAATTCCAACCCCAAAGGCATTAAATTCGGAGACCTTAGTTGAATGCAAACATATCTCCATTAATTGTGCTTGGGAAGTTGGTGGAAGTATTTTTGAAGGTGGGATGGTAACAGGTGATTGTTGCGATGATCTTCTGTTTGAAGGAAAAAACATGTCGTGATATATTTTTCAATGCGACTCTTTTGTTAAAACTCGAATCCTAGAGCTTTAGCAAAGAGTACACAAGTTTGAAACTGATGTGTTGAAATTGCAATTTCACCTACATTTTCTATTTTAGAACTGGAGAACTAAATTAATAAGAAATTGTGTATGAGATATATGCTATGTTGAAATAACATTTTTATTTGATTTATATTTATTCCAAAAAAAGTGACTTCAACATGGTTGTTTCGCTACGAGCTCAATTTTGTTGGTTAATTAAGGTTCTTCAACAATTGAAAGACAAAATAGTACTATTTTCCACAGCAACCAATGACTTCATTCCGTTCTTTGTGAGATTTAAAATATTATTGAACCCCTTTTTTTCACAAAATAAGTTTACTTATGTATCTTTTTTTTTATTGTTTGGGATAGACATTTATGGTCGTTGTTTTGTTCGCATCTTCATCATTTCTTCGTCCTCATCTTACTTGTTGGCACAATGTTCATAAAAAACACTCAATTAGTCCAATCGACAATGAAAGAATGCTTAAATATATTTGGAATATTTTATTCATATATGCTAAATAAGCGTACTCATGTAATTAATTGTCACAATACTATCACAATTTGTTTTACCAAAAATTCTGAAGCTACTTTTCTGCAAACCTCCATGTAACCCAATAAGGCAAAAATCAAATATGTTAAGTGGGATTGACCTGGTATTACGGGTGGGCATCGAGATCGGAAAACCGAAACACCGAGCCGCACTGGATGGAAAAAAAAGGGAGAAAAAACGGAGTTGACAAAAAAGTCAACAAACTGACACCAGACCAAACCGGACCGGTTCCAATGCCAATTTTATCCATGAGAAAACTGATCCGAGCCAAACCAGACTGGTTGGCATTAATTTATGTTTTTATTTTTAATATCTAATTATTTAGCCCAATTCTCCTAACACATTAGAAGCCCAATCCCGCAACTCTCCTCCTAGACACTTTTGAAGCTCAATTTATTTTTTTAGCCCAATTCCTTTCTCTCCCTCTCTCTCTCCCATTCTTTTTTCTTCCTGAAGCTCTCTCCCTCTCTCTTTTCTTTTGTTCTTCTTTCTTCTTCTCTCTGATGCGACTTCACTTTCTCTTTCTCCCTTTTTTTTTCTTCTTCTCTGCTAGACTGCGACTTCACTCTTTTTCTTTATCTCCTTCTCTCTATTTTTTCTTCTCCCTTTTCTATATCTCTCTTTTTCCTTTTTTTTTAGCGTTTCTCTGTAACAGCGCTAGTGTGCTTCGTTTCTGTGGTCGTTCGTTGATTTCGTCTCGTGGCCGTTCGTCTCCTTCGTGCTTATTGGTTGAAAATCTAGTTTGTTTGATTGCAAATAAGGGTTTTTAATGAAATTAAAATTAAGGGTTCTAGAAATCAACTTCTGGCGTGGCTTTACATAATTTATGGATTTATGTTTTCTGTAATTTTCAGGTTGGAAAACTGTTGTTTTCTAAGAAACTTTCCAGTTTTTGTGTTTGATTACTTTTTAGTTTGTCAAAGTCTGGGTCATGTTTTCACTGAAAAGAACAAGAAATTTATGTTCAGTGACAATGCTAAGAAGTAGTTACATAAACAATTGCTTTTCAACACAAATTTGCATAATTCTCTCTTTCACCAGCAGAAATTGCATTTACAAAACACTCAACCAGGCTTCAAAACAACCCATTAATCTGACCACCTATAAATTGACACAAAAATAAAATGGGAAGCCCTCATTAGGGTCAAATTAGGAAGAAGAGCCAGCCTCGCTTAAAGAAGGGCAATGAGAATGAAAAGAAGAACAGCAGCTATGAAAGAATACTTTACAGCAGCAACAAGTATAGCCAATGCGATGAACACCAGCTGCCATAGCACCTGCACGCTTGCCCACGTCAGCAGCCCCGTCAATCCGACGGCCAAGATGTTGTTAGGATCTGGGTCCAGCAGCAGATCACCCCATCTGATGTTGCCGAATAAGGGCCGTTGATTCTCTCTCAAATCATCATCACCACCGCCGAATCCAATTTCTTCTTCTTTGTCTTTCTCGTCTTCCCTCTCCTTGCCACTGGGGTTGTTTGCAAATACTACAAATTTTTTGGGTTTTCTTGGTATTTGGGTTTGGGGTTTGAGAAGTAAAGAAGAGGAATTGAGGAGGGTTTGTGAGGGAATTGATAGAGGGCTTGTGGTTGAAATCAAAGAAGATGATGGGATTGGTGGGGGTGTGAAAGCAGCGACCCCTAACATGTTTTCCTGGTCATCAAATTTTTGCAGGAAAATGAGGAAAGGGGAAAAGGGTCAGTTTCGACTCGTCATTTCGGCTTGGCCATTTCCCCGTTCTAAATTCTATTGGCTACATATTCTGGGTTTGGGTTGTAAGGGCTTTTTACTTGCTATTTGCGTTTTTGTATTTGTTGGGCTTGGGCTTGCGCCCCAAAATTGGATATCAAGTGTGATGATTTTTTCTTGCAATTACTGAAAAGAAGATTTTTATTTCATTCTTGTTTTGCCAGACCAATAATGTGACTTTGATTTGAGACTCTGGAGAGGTATGCTTAGCGGTTTTTTTTTATAATTTTTTCATTTTCATTTTTTTTTTTGAAAAATGAAAACTGAAAACATGCTTGGTAGTATATTTCATTTTTCAGTTTTCAAAAAAGTGAAATCTAGTTTTCAAAATCACTCTTCTTTGAAACAACTTGAAAGTAGTTTTCATTTTCTTTTCTTTTTTTGCCTCCTTCCTCATTCACCAATTTTACATCACTACACATGTATTGAACTACAGTTACTGAAACTCGGTATTTGTGTTCCTCCATGGACCCATTCCAAGCTTGAGTACCTCCAAATCCAAAATTGACCCAAAAAATCATCTTAACTCATAAAAGTCACTGAAAAATACTACAAACTCTCTGTAACATGCACTTCATTCTATAATCTCAATTCACAATTTGACCACAGAAAAATTCCATTTCAAGTTCCACATAAAACTAACAACTGAAATCAGTTACCAAACAACTTTTATACATTTTTCATTTTCAATTTTTTTATTAAAAAAAACTAAAATTGGTTACCAAATAAATTTTATGTTTTCAATTTCTTTAAAATGAAAAAAGAAAACTATAAATTGAAATTGTTATCAAACGGCCCCTAAGGTTGCATGATCGATTCTTTTGGGTTTTACATAAGTTATAAAAGCTGAATCAATTAGTTTGAAGTATGGGTCGTGGGCACAACGTATGGGAATTGATATTTTATAAATTGAAGGTGATTCACATCTTTTAATCAGCAATCATTCTCACCTAATGACCTAAAAATGAGGACATGTGAGGACTTCTTTAATAAAATCTATTAGACTAATCAGACGACACATATTAGTAGTCTTAACACTCCTTTATTCTTCTATGTTTTACTCAAACAATCATTCTAATTGTTAGAACCCTAAAAATACAAAAATAAAAAAGGAAACATGTTTAAGCAATTAACACATACAAAATGATTATGATGAAATCCTGGAAAAACAGACTTGTTCGACCAGAAAGAGGAGAGAGGAAGAGGATGAGGAGGAGAAGATACTTTTGTATGGTTTTGTTCGACCAGAAAGAGGAGAGATGAAGGGGATGAGGGGGAGAAGATGGTTCTGTTGGGTTTTGTTCGACCAAAACGAGGAAAGAGGAAGGGGATGAAGGGGAGAAGATGGTTGGGAATGCACATACCTATTGTACTTTTTTGTTGCGACTTAGAATAATTAAAAATATTATTTGAGTAAACTAAAGTAGTCTGGCTAAGGGTTAAGATTATTAACTATATGTGTCGTTAGATTAATCCAATGACTTTAATTAAAACGTTCCTCACAAGTCCTCATTTTAGAGCATCCGCAATGGGCTCCCTAAACCACCTTCTTAGACAAATTTTAGGGAGGCATTGTAAAAATGCAACTCGAACCATGCTCCCTATCCACCTCCTAAAATAGGGAGTCCTCTAGGAGCTCCTAAATCTGAGGAGAGAGAAAGGACTCCTAGTGGCTCCCTATAATTTAATGCTGCCTTATTTAATGAGTATTCCAAACCTTTATTTAATGCTAACTATTTTTTATTTTATTTTTTAATAGAGATGGACCAATCAAAAAAGAGTTATAACATTATGACTCTCCAAATTATGGAGTATGGTTGGAGTTGAAATTTTTTAGAGAGCTCCTAAAATAATTTTCTTATATTTTTAACTAAATTTTAGCTAAGAAATAGAGAGCATCATTGCGGATGCTCTTAGTCCTTAGGTAAGCGAAATTCTTTAAATCAGAGTATTACAGCGACCCTAACCTCCCTCGACCTTGGCGTCATTTGTCACTAATGAACTACATTAAGGGATTAATGCAAAGCTTTACAAATTCATCAAATAAGACATATTTATTGGGAAGCTAACAAGTTTGCTAATAATATGTCGACAGTAGGTCATGATAAACATGATACTTAAATATTCTTGCTAACTTTCCTTTACTCATTTATTTAATGCTCATCATGTACGTTAGCAGGGATACAGGGATCCTTCATCATTATAATTTTTAGAGGAATGCTTGCAACTTTCTCTCTAACCTTCTCCTTTCCTTCATGACATGTGTCATTTTTTTTACACTTAAAGCAATGCCATTAATACATCAAAACAACCTACCTTTTGTTTTCCATATTTACCCTTATTTGATGTATTGACTTTAGTGTTTACTTTTTTTTTTTTCCAATAACTTTCTCTCTCTTGGAATAATCACAGACTTGTAGCCCCAAATCCAACCCTCCCTCTCATCATTTTGAGATAGCCAGACCTTCACACCTGAAACAACATGACATCTCCCACCAAAAAAAAAATCAAAATTCATCAAAATCATTTTGTTTATTTCTCATATTAAAGTTTGCAACTTTAAGGTGAGATTTTTAAATTTGGGCTGGGTTGTTGTTGTTGTTGTTGTTGCTTGGTGATGGTCCTCAAACCCAAATTTAGTATAATGGCCAATGCTTGCCATGGCCTTGAGGGTGTTCTTACCATAGCCAAACCTTGCAGGGACTTGGTTTTGTTTGAAGAGAGATTGGGAGAAGAGAGAAAAAAGGGAGAGAGAAGGAAGAGAGAGGAGGTGCTGGGCTTTGGGGAAGAAGGTGGGAACGACTAGAGATAGGTTTTTTAATTTTGATTTTTTAAATATTTAATAAATTAATATAATAATTTTTTACAACGTATTAAGAAAGCTGTAAAAAATTTAATAAATTAGGGTAAATATGGAAGAAAAAAAAAAAAGTTAGGTTGTTTGATGTATTAATGGCATTCTTTTAAGTGTAAAGAAAATGATGCATGTCATGAGAGAAAGGGAGAATGTCTAAAAGAGAAGGTTAGAGAGAAGGTTGCTAACATTCCCCATAATTTTGATTCTAGCATTCCTCGTAATTTTATTTCTTGGTTTGAAGAAGAAAAAAAAAAGTAACCACTAATCATGAATAATGTAAACTGAGAGTCGCCAAATTATGTCAGAACCATCTAGCAGGAATACAGAACGTCATGCTTTACCCTGGTAAAAGCTAATATATAACTCTGAAAATACCATTTTCCAGCTACAATAATATTACTGTGCAGGGAAGGAAAACAGTGGGAAGGCAAGAAGAGAGGCCAAGTAAGGGAACAAAAAGGAAAAATCTCTCCTTTTGTCTTTTGATTATATGATTTATGAGATATATATATATATATATATATATATATATATC
>NW_018925320.1:3302-29566 GCF_002207925.1 Prunus avium | reverse complement strand
TATAAACTGAACTAAAATTTTCATGTATCTAAAAGTTCTAATCATTAGTAATGAATTTCAGTTCTAAGTGCAAAATTCAATCAAAGCAAAATCGGACAAAAACAAAAACAAAAAAAACAAAAAAACAAAAGTTCCACAAAAAAAAAACTCCAAGAGCAGAACTCCCTGAACAAGCACATAGAGCTCCAGAACATAAAAAATCCAGGAAAACCCAGATACTAAGCTCAAGACAGACATACAGCATGAATAGGGTTTGCACCCAATGAACAGAATACTAATTACCAGAACTTAAAGAAACACCAGACCTTAAAGAAACACCAGACCAATTACATCATAAAACAAAAACCAATAAACAAAATAACCCATAAAGCATTTCAAGACAGAACCAAAAAGAATAAAGAATAAATAGACAGAAAAAACTTACAGCATGAGGAGGAGGAGGAGAGGTTTTGGAGGGTTTGTCAGAAATGGGATTGAGCAAGACAGTGGTGAGATCAGATACAAAGTGGACTGCCTTGCTCCGAAAAGATCGTGGCCTACCCATTTCCAAATTTGCACTCTATGTATCACCAATCAAGATCAAATCCCAATTTCCCACCACTCATCAGTCGTCCCAACCTAACCCTTCAGCTCATTTTCTCTGGACTTGATTGATTGATTCTAACTAAATATTCCCACTTTATTGATTTTGTTGTTTTGGCTTTTATAAAACCAAACCAAACGTTCTCTTTCTTCTCCGGCCAGTTCGTCCAAGTCTCAGCCGAAAAAAGAAGGAAGCTTTCTTTGGAAGAGAGAAAGGGTTTTTGGATTAATAAAAGATAGAAGAAAGAGTGAGGTCAAAGCTATTTTCTTTTCAAACTTTGTTGGGGTCACTGGTCAGGTGTCACCTAGCAGTTTGTTAGCACCAAGTTTTAGCACTGACCCAAAAAAATAAAAAACAAAAAAAATTTCCAAAACCATATTGGGGAAATGATTTTAACCAAGCAACGAGGTTTTACTTTTAGCATTTGGTGAGCCTCCTAACTCGGAAAACTCGGTGAGTCGATAGAGGTGAAGTGATGGTTCTCAATTAAAAAAAAACATTACTTTTAGATATTTATAGAAGGTGAGACTTTTCAACAACAAACCAGGACTTCATGGCCCAATGGATAAGGCGCTGGTCTACGGAACCAGAGATTCTGGGTTCGATCCCCAGTGAAGTCGATCTTGCTTTATTCAATTTTTCCTTTTCTCTTTTTTGGCTTACAAACGCGGCTTTTCGTTGATTGACGCATCATCTTCTGGCCCCACGTGGCAGACAGCTACTGCTACGCGGCAGTAGGCAAAAGGAAAACGCGGAGCCCAAATAAGGAAGGAGATGGATGGATATATACGGTGCCCCTACTTTTACAGCTCAGTCCTCAGCCATACACTGCGCCAGCCAGGACAGGAAGATTGCCTCAAAATTTAGGAAAAAAGTACGTGTAGCTCCTGGGATAGTGAAAACACGAACTGAGCTGAGGTAGCACATTGTAAGTTGTGTAAATTGTAACTTGTATTGCATGTGGACTGAGTAGTGTACGTGTACATTATCCCTGTCACTGCCACTGCCACTACCACTACCAAACATCATCATTGCCTTAATAATTAAAGACAAAAAATTATGGGCGGCACTCTTTTTTCTTTTTATTTTTATAATTTTTAATTTATTTATGCAAGCGATATTGAGGAACAAAATCAAACCTAGCATGAAAAAAATACTCTTATCCACTTGAATTATAATAAAAAAACCACCGTTACAACTTATACGTTGGTAATAAAATGGAGATTTCATGTCAATTCAATTCTATAAAAGGACCACGCTTCTCACTCTCTTTTATCATTGCCCTCTTACTCTTCTTACATACACACAATTAAGAGAGAGAGAGAGAGAGAGGGAGAGAGAATGGCGACTCTTAGAGTACCAGATGTGGTTCCTTCTCCAGTGGAAGATGCTGAACAACTCCGCAAGGCTTTTGAAGGTCTTTTACTGATCGCATCTTCTAAGACTCAGACTAAATTAATGCAATCATTCTAAATAGACTGACTTCTTTTTTCTTTTTCTTTTTTGGTGTTTTCTTTGGAGCAAATGAAATTTGATCATTTGGTGTTTGACATGACTTTGTTTTCTGATGTGGTTGATCATCTAAAGACCAAAGTTGGTTTGATCCGTCTGCTTCCATATTGTTCTACTTAGTAAATATGTGTTTTATGGGTTCTTATGTTAATGTGATAATGATCAGGATGTGTTTCTTTCTCTGTGATCTTTTCTTTCAATTAGTAAGTTAGCATCAGTTTTGCTGAATCAATCTTTAGATCTAGATCTTTCTAATGATTGTCTTGTTGAGCCAGTTTGAGGTTCAACTATTGACTAGCAAGTATTTGATGTCTTTCTTATAATCTGATATGGTTGATCATCTAAAGTTTGATCTGCTTTCATGTTCTCTTACTTTGTAAGTATCTGTTTTCTGGGTTCTTTTGTAAGTACTTGTTTCTCTCTCTTTGATTTTAAATTTCTTGGGATCATTTTTGTTGGATCAGAGTATTAGATCTACATCTTTTTTAAAATACTTTAACCAATTTTTTTATAAAATTTTAATCTTGACTAGTTCATGCTTTCTTTTATATGGAATTTGCATAAAACTCCATTTACTTGAAAGGGATCATCAATGAAAACAGAGTTGGGAGAACAGAAGATGATGAAGAAAACTGATGCTTGATGTCATAGACCAATTTGAATACTTGGCATCTAGCTGCACATTGAGGCATTTAACCAAAACTGCTCATATTAATTAGGGATAGAGGTTGAAGATTTGTTGCATTATCAAGGCACTTTTATGGTTGTATTCTGAATCATCAACTTGATTTTCGTAATCTGCGTGCAGGATGGGGGACAAATGAGGCGTTGATCATATCGATATTGACTCACAGGAATGCAGCTCAGAGAAAATTAATTCAGCAGGCATATGCAGAAACTTATGGGGAAGAGCTGCTTAAGTCACTGGACAAAGAGCTCTCAAGTGAATTTGAGGTCAGATTTGGATGCATTATATCTCTCAGTTGAATACTGGTTTTACTTTTAATTTTGTTTTCAAAGGTTTACTGCTTGAATTTCCTATTTTGCTGCATAACCAGAGGGCTGTGCTGCTGTGGACACTGGTCCCTGCTGAGCGTGATGCATTTTTGGCTAATGAAGCTACAAAGAGGTTCACTTCAAGCAACAAAGTGCTCTTGGAAATAGCTACTACTAGGTCTTCCCATGACCTGTTGCTGGTAAAGCAGGCGTATCATGTGCGTTACAAGAAATCCCTTGAAGAAGATGTTGCATACCATACATCTGGAGACTTGCGCAAGGTACAAACCTTCAACCTCCAAACTCATTCGTAATCTGATTATGCTCTCAAATGTCAAGTTGGCTAGTTGAAACCGTATAGTCTTGATCTTCTATTGTGTCCAATTTCTTGTATTGAATTGGAAGTAATTTGTTCAAGCAGCTTCAACTATATTGCTGCCTAGAATTTCTTTTTTCTTCCTTTTGCTCTGATTGTTGACTCTGTCACAGCTTTTGGTTCCTCTTTTGAGCACTTACCGATACGAGGGAGATGAGATCAGCGTGCCCTTGGCAAAGAAAGAGGCTAAGATACTTCATGAGAAAATCTCAGACAAAGCCTACAATGATGAGGAGCTCATCAGGATCCTCTCTACCAGGAGTAAAGCACAGCTGAATGCAACCTTGAATCACTACAACAATGAGTTTGGCAATGCCATTAACAAGGATTTTAAGGCTGATAAAGACGATGAGTTCCTCCTGTTACTGAGGCAAACAATTAAAAGCTTGACCGTCCCTGAAAAATACTTTGAGAAGGTTCTGCGCCTGGCTATCAACAAGCTCGGGACGGACGAAGGGGCTCTTACTAGGGTTGTCACCACCCGGGCGGAGGTTGACTTGCATCGCATTAAACAAGAATATCATCGCAGGAACAGTGTTCCTTTGGACCAAGCAATTGTCAAAGACACTTCTGGAGACTATGAGACGTTTCTCGTGGAACTGGTTGGACATGGAGATGCTTGAATCCCACAATGTTTTCTTCCGTGAGTTGTTATCTTTCCTTCATTGGTTGCTGCTTCTTCTTTTCTGGTTTTGTGTGGACTTTGTTCAATAAATCTTGCTAGTGCGGTGAGTAAAGATTATGGATGGACTTATTTTATATAATTTATGTGCATCTTCTTTTGTATTTTTGCTAAAGGAGTTGTGTTTTGTGTTCTATTATATATATGATAATGTTGTGTTTTATTTAATCTGATACAATCATATTAGATGTTTAAATGCAATTTAATCCAATCGAATTAATATTGGATTGGATTGGATTGGATGATCAGTTTAATGAAAAAGGACAATAATAAAATATTAAATATTTATTCTTAAGTTTAATCTAATCAAACATATTCATAAATGTAAATGTAAAATATAAATAAAATACCATAAAAAATTGTTTTGATTATATAATATATTAAATATTACTTCATTACGTGCCCGTTTGGTATTGCTTATTTGGGGTGATAAGTGATTTTTTAAAAAATTTGAGAAGTCCAGTCCGTTTGGTAAACTATGAGAAAATTATTTATTGTTAAAAATTGTTGTGAGAGAAAGCTATAAGGGAAAGCAACTAATGAGGTGTTTTCATTTTCTGATTATGCAAGAATCAGTTTCGAAGAGGCATTGAGTTTAATGATTATGCGAGAATCATTTTTTGATTATATGGGAATCAGTACGAACAACACTTTTAATAAAAAATTTACCAAACGCCAAACTGCTTTATCTCATAGTAAATCTGACAGCTATTATTTTCACGGCACAGCAATGCCAAATTGGCCCTAAATAACTTAAAATGTTCATATTTTTTCAACTATAAATACCTACAAGAGCAAAATAAACTTAAAACTAACTAGATATGATTGGATTGGATTCTCATAAGTAAATTAGTCATCTGATCCAATCATGTCGGTTTTGAAAATTACGAATCGAATTCAATCCGCCAAATCATCAAAACTGATTGAAATTGAATTGGATTGGATTAAATCGGTTAATTTGGATGAATTGGATTGAATCTTGTACACTCCTAAACCAATCTAGAACACGAGAAATGACAAATCTCAAAAAACTAAAATCGGACATGGCATTTAAAAAATAAATAAATTTATAATAATATCTATATATATTAATAAAAATAAAATATTAATGTTTATACTCCAATTTCATATACCATATATAGTTTATTAATTCAAAGCTTTCCATGTAATTTATTATATCTGTATATATATATATATATATATATATATATATATAATTTGTCCTTACATGCTAGGTTAAATAAATAACCTCACGACCAAAATGAATGGCTTTTTGGGCCAAATTGGTCAAAACCGCATGCATGTTAAAAAATAAAAAAAGGAGGCCAGCTAGGTGGCCTTGCAATGTTGGCGAAAAAAAAGTATTGAACACCGAACCTAAGCTCAGTCGCGCGAAGAAGGTTCAAAAACGAGGTTGCAGAAGGAGGTGAACCATTTTGGGTGGCCGATCGACGAATTGAAGGTGTTGATGGATTCGGACAATGCAGATGTGAAGAATCTGATTGAGGAATTTGGGAACGATTTGCATCTGATTTGAAGAATCGGATTCAGGAAGCTGATGAAATCTGGGAATTGTAAGGTAAGAAAATTACGCACCATCAAAGTAGGCATTGTCTTCTTCGCCAGGTTGTAATTTCAGATTAATTGTCACACATTTTGCTTGTGATTTTCTCAAGCAAACCTGAGTTTGTACTTCCTGCTTAAAAATCATGTTCTATCTTTTTTCTTTTTCCCCAATTTCACTGTTATATATGTGTTTGTTTAACTTTTAAAATGTCTCCTAGATACACCCATCTGGATAGGATTAATTCCTGGAAAAAAAAAGTAAAAGAAAGAGAACAGAAGATGTGAAGAACTTACTCATTTTAGTTTCGTATAAAAAGGAACACCATTTCTATTTTGGTATAGAGCCTCCTGTATTTTACTACTGGCACTGACCACGATTTCTTACTAAGCTCTGTAGCTTGCATTTTTCTGTAAATAATTTAGAAATTGAATTTGTTTTGTTAAATGCCAGACCAAATATACTTTGCTGCAATTGATTTGTTGCTTCCATGAGATTCTGAATTATATATCCTATGTTTTTCATTGTTTCGAACTTTATGTTTATCAGTTACCGCGTATCGAAAAAATTAACCCCATATTTGTTGGCAACCGCAGTTGCCTTATAGCTTACATATTGTTTTCTAACATTTCAGTGTAATGAAGAATAGTGAGAGTGTAGACCACTGATGGCCAAAGAATAGAGAAGCTACTATAGTCTATAATATCTTCTTACAAACTATATAACATTGTTCTTCTAAGACATCAACTCCTTGCTTCTTTCTATGTTAAACCATCTCCACCATGCACTAAGGCACTTTCATTTGGTTCCGCTACTCTCATGCAGAAAACATTATTACACTCCAAGCCAGATCTTGTCTTTCTCTACCACCACAACGCCGTGCACACATGCCTCACCAACTTACCCTCATACCGACCTCCTCACACTCAGCTCCAATGTCCAAACCCTTCACCAAACCAAGCAAGTCCATGCTTCTGCTCTCCTCAATGGTTTACTTCCCCACAGTGTCTCTCTCTGCGCCTCCCTCATGCTCAGTTACGCCACTTTCAAATGCCCGGAAACCTCTCACCATCTCTTCGAACAAACAGTTCATCGTTGTTGCACTGCATTCTTGTGGAACAGCCTCATACGGGCTTATTCCATTGCTCAAGTTAATGATAATTTTCAGACTTACAATCGAATGGTTCGAAGCGGTGTTGGACTCGATGATCATACTTTTCCTTTCGTTCTCAAAGCATGTTCAGACCTTTTGGAGGTAAAAAAAGGGATGGAGATTCATGGGGTTGTGTTTAAAGTGGGCTTTGATTTTGATGTTTTCGTTGGAAATACACTTTTAATGTTATATGGTAGTTGTGGGGATATGAGAGATGCAAAGAGGGTGTTTGATGAAATGCGTGAAAGGGATGTTGTCTCATGGAATACGATTATTGGAGTGTTTACAGCCAATGGGTTTTTCGTGCAGGCACTTCATTATTATAGAGAGATGAATTTGGGAATTGGGTTTAAGCCAAATCTTGTTAGTGTCATTAGTGTGTTGCCGGTTTGTGCAGAGTTGGAAGATGAGCGGATGGCAATCCAGATTCATTGCTATGTTGTGAAGGCCGGTTTGGATCTTCTGGTCACTACTGGAAATGCATTGGTTGATGTGTATGGGAAATGTGGGAATGTGAACGCTTCAAAACAAGTTTTTGGTGAGATGATTCAGAAGAATGAGGTTTCTTGGAATGCTGCTATCACTAGTCTCTCTTACATGGGGCATAACATGGAAGCCTTGGCTACATTTAGATGGATGATTGATGTAGGGGTGAAACCAAACTCTGTCACAATTTCTAGCATGCTACCAGTGTTGGTTGAACTTGCATTTTTTAGAGTTGGCAAAGAACTCCATGGTTTCAGTATAAGAATGGGTATTGAATCGGATGTCTTCATTGCCAACTCACTAATTGATATGTATGCAAAATCAGGCCGTTCAAATGTGGCATCCAATGTTTTCCAAGAGATGGATAAAAGGAATATTGTTTCCTGGAATGCTATGATTGCTAATTTTGGTCAAAACAGGCTTGAGTTGGAAGCCATTGGACTTGTGAGACAAATGCAAGGTCATGGTGAAATTCCCAACTCTGTCACCTTCACAAATCTTCTTCCAGCGTGTACTCGGTTGGGTTCCCTTCGTCATGGAAAAGAAATCCATGCAAGGACAGTCCGCATGCTATATGCCTCCGATTTGTTTGTCTCCAATGCTCTGACAGACATGTACGCAAAATGTGGCCGGCTAGATGTTGCTCGGAATGTATTTAACATCTCCCTTAGGGATGAGGTGTCTTATAATATACTAATAATTGGCTATTCTCAAACTATGGATTGCTTAGAGTCTCTGAATTTGTTTTCTGAAATGAAGCTTGTGGGAATGATTCATGACATTGTTTCCTTTGTGGGAGTTTTAACTGCTTGTGCAAATGTAACTGCAATCAAGCAAGGCAAAGAGATTCATGGGTCGTTAGTAAGAAAGCTTTTCCATACTCATCTATTTGTTGCAAACTCACTTTTGGATTTTTATACCAAATGTGGACGAATTGATCTTGCTGCTAAGGTCTTTGACCGCATTCCAAGCAAGGATGTAGCCTCTTGGAATACTATGATTTTGGGGTATGGAATGCTAGGTGAGCTTAACACTGCAATCAGTCTTTTTGAAGCAATGAGGGAAGACGGTGTAGAATATGATTCAGTTTCCTATATTGCAGTTTTGTCATCTTGTAGTCATGGAGGGCTGGTTGAGAAGGGGAAAAAATATTTTGAGGGAATGCAGGCACTGAATATAGAGCCGACAGAAAAGCACTATGCTTGCATGGTTGATCTCCTTGGCCGAGCTGGCCTTATGGAAGAAGCAGTAGAGCTTATTAAAGGCATGCCCACTGTACCAGATGCCAATATTTGGGGTGCCTTGCTTGGAGCATGCCGAATCCATGGGAACGTAGAGTTGGCTAGTTGGGCAGCAGACCATTTGTTCAGGTTGAACCCTGAGCATTGTGGGTACTATATACTTCTTTCAAACATGTATGCAGAAGCAGGGAGATGGGATGAGGTAAACAGGGTGAGGGAACTGATGAAATCAAGAGGAGTGAAGAAGAACCGTGCTTGCAGTTGGGTTCAGGTTCAGGACCAGGTGCATGCTTTTGTAGTTGGAGAGACTCTGGAGACATTAAATTCAGATAGTTGGATCGCAGAATCTTAATATGTTTTTGACATTCAAATTAAAGTTTGACGGATTGTGCTGAGAGGATAGCAATTTAAACTTTCAAAAAGGAGTTCAATTCCATCCAATGGATATTGGCAGATTGAAGGTGCTTCATCAGCTCCACCTCAAAAAATCAACATCCAAAATTTTGTGGGATCACACACTTAAGAGACAGAGAGAGAAAGAATGGCGACTCTTAGAGTACCATATGTGGTTCCTTCTCCAGTGGAAGATGCTGAACAACTTCGGAAAGCTTTTGAAGGTCTTTCACTGATCACATCTTCTAAGACTCAGACTAAATTAACGCAATCATTCTAAATAGACTGGCTTTTTTCTTTTGGTGTTTTCTTTGGAGCAAATGAAATTTGATAATTTGGTGTTTGACATGACTTTGTTTTCTGATGTGGCTGATCATCTAAAGTTAGTTTGATCCATCTGCTTCCATATTGTTCTACTTTGTAAGTATGTGTTCTATGGGTTCTTATAATGTGATAATGAACAGGATGTGTTTCTTTCTCTGTGATTTTTTCTTCAATTAGTAAGTTAGAATCAGTTTTGTTGAATGAAAGTTTAGATCTAGATCTGTTGAATGATTATCTTGTTGAGCCAGTTAGAAATTCACTATTGACTAGCAAGTATTTGATTTTTAACATGTCTTCTTATAATCTGATATGTTTGATCATCTAAAGTTTGATCTGCTTTCATGTTCTCTTACTTTGTATGTATCTGTTTTCTGGGTTTTTTTTAAAGTATTTGTTTCCTTCTCTTTGATTATTGTTTGAATTTCTTGGGATCATTTTTGTTGGATCAGAGTATTAGATCTATATATATTTGTTAAATTATCTTCTTGTGTCAGTTTGAGTTTCACCATTGACTAGCAAAAATTAACAAATACTTCAACTAATATTCTTGTTTATTTACTCCAATCATTATGAGCAATTACAAGGCCTTGGTGCTAAAGTAAACTACTTTAATCTTGACTAGTTCATGCGCTCTGGAATTTATTGCTAATATAAAAGAGACAAGACCTGGTAGTTGAAATCCTTATCTGATTCGTTGACATCCATCCTAAAGCTTTTCATTAGGTCCAATTCTTTTATATGGAATTTGCACAAAATTCCATTTACATGAAAGGGGTCATCAATGAAAAAGAGTTGGGAGAACATAAGATGAAGAAGAAAACCAATGCTTGATGTCATAGAGCAATTTGAATACTTGGCATCTAGCTGCACATTGAGGCATTTAACCAAAACTTCTCATATTAGGGATAGAGGTTGAAGATTTGTTGCATCAAGGCACTTTTATGGTTATCTTCTGTATTATCAACTTGATTTTTGTAATTTGTGTGCAGGATGGGGGACAAATGAGGCGTTGATCATATCGATATTGACTCACAGGAATGCAGCTCAGAGAAAATTAATTCAGCAGACATGCAGAAATTTATGGGGAAGAAGTCACTGGACAAAGATTGAAGATTTGTTGCATCAAGGCACTTTTATGGTTATCTTCTGTATTATCAACTTGATTTTTGTAATTTGTGTGCAGGATGGGTGACAAATGAGGTGTTGATCATATCGATATTGACTCACAGGAATGCAGCTCAGAGAAAATTAATTCAGCAGACATGCAGAAATTTATGAGGAAGAAGTCACTGGACAAAGAGCTCTCAAGTGTTTTTGAGGTCAGATTTAGATGCATTATATCTTTCAGTTGAATACTGGTTTGGTTTTACTTTGAATTTTGTTTTCAAAGGTTTACTGCGAGAATTTCCTATTTTGCTGCATAATCAGAGGGCTGTGCTGCTGTGGACACTGGTCCCTGCTGAGCGTGATGCATTTTTAGCTAATGAAGCTACAAAGAGGTTCAGTTCAAGCAATAAATTGCTCTTGGAAATAGCTACTACTAGGTCTTCTCATGATCTGTTGCTGGTAAAGCAGGCGTATCATGTGCGTTACAAGAAATCCCTTGAAGAAGATGTTGCATACCATACATCTGGAGACTTGCTCAAGGTACAAACCTTCAACCTCCAAACTCATTCTTAATCTGATTGGGCTCTCAAATGTCAAGTTGGCTAGTTGAAACCGTATCTTCTTGATCTTGTATTGGTATCCAATTTCTTGAATTGAATTGGAAGTGCTTTGTTCAAACATTTTCAACTACATTGCTGCCTAGATATTCTTTTTTCTTGCTTTGCCCTGATTGTTGACTCTGTCATAGCTTTTGGTTCCTCTTTTGAGCACTTACCAATACGAGGGAGATGAGATCAGCGTGCTCTTGGCAAAGAAAGAGGCTAAGATACTTCATGAGAAAATCTCAGACAAAGCCTATGATGATGTGGAGCTCATCAGGATCCTCTCTACCAGGAGTAAAGCACAGCTGAATGCAACCTTGAATCACTACAACAATGAGTTTGGCAATGCCATTAACAAGGATTTGAAGGCTGATAAAGACGATGAGCTCCTCCTGTTACTGAGGCAAACAATTACAAGCTTGACTGTCCCTGAAAAAAACTTTGAGAAGGTTCTGTGCCTGGCTATCAACAAGCTTGGGACTGACGAAGGGGCTCTTACTAGGGTTGTTACCACCCGTGCAGAGGTTGACTTGCATAGCTTTAAACAAGAATACCATCGCAGGATCAGTGTTCCTTTGGACCAAGCAATTGTCAAAGACACTTCTGGAGACTATGAGAAGTTTCTTGTGTAACTGGTTGGACATGGTGATTCTTGAATCCCACAATGATTTATTCCATGAGTTGTTATCTTTCCTTCATTGGATTCTTCTTCATTTTATGGTTTTGTGTGACTTTGTTCAATAAATCTTGCTAGTGCTTGTGAGTAAAGTATGGATGGACTTATTTTATATAATTTTTGCATCTTCTTTTGTGTTTTTGCAAAAGGAGTTGTTTTTGGCAAAAGGAGTTGTTCTTGTGTTCTTTACATGATAATGTTGGACTTCTTTTTTTACCTTCTTTTTCCTTTTCATATTTGATTTTGCTTAAATTACACCTTTTGACCAAGTGAACAAGAAGCTCTCTCAAGTGGCCTCTATGGTAAATGCTTTCTTTCTTAACCCTGCATTGAGGTTAAGGTGCAAAACCAAAATCTCTTTCAAAAACTAGCACCTTAGGCATTGAGGTTGGGTTGAAGCCATGAAACATCATCAATGATGAAGATAACATCCTGGCTCATAACAATGTCTTGAGTCTTGACACAACCTGATGCTGCTCTGAGCTTTTCAAGCACAATAATATTCTCAATTAAACCACTCTCTGAGAAGATAACAGCACCCATGGTTGGTGCACAGCTATGTGTGGAAACTGCTGAGGTTTTCAATCTTTTTTTAATCCTCATTTTCGTTTCATTCACCAGCTCTACATAACCACACACGCATCACACTCCAATCCCAAAACCCAGATCTAGGACCTCTCAACTTTGACCAAACAGCTCAACTTTGGCGTTCAACCTTGGACCTAGTCCAAATTCCGGGACCCTTGAAACGGCATTGGGACCTCTATACCCTAAATTCACCTCTAGTTCATTCCAACTCCAAAAAAAATCTAGAGACTTTATAACATGCACTTTCATTCAATAAGCTCAAAAATGAAATTATGATATGAGACTCACCACCTTGAGCAAGTGGCCCACTTTGTTACCCATCAAGGACACTGCAATGACTTTCAAATTCACGCATATGACACTGGCATGTTTACTAATCCGTAATCGGATTAGGAGGAATTGAATTGAGGATGAATTAAATTGAGGAGGAGTTGGATTGAGAAGAATTAGATTCTTGATTCCTATTGAAGTTGTTTATTAAATCATATAAATTGAGAAGAGTCAGATTCCGAATTCCTATTGAAGTTGTTTACTAATCATATGGAATTGGGATAGGAGTGGCATTAATTGCTAAAATGTTTTTGTTGTTGGGTTAAAATAGGTGACACATTTTAAAATTTTAAAATTGTGTGAGGATATAATGGGTAAAAAAAATGAATTCCAAATGAGTTAATTCTCCATGAATTAGAATATCACCTCCCACCCAAAAAGAATTGAATTCATGTGAAGTAAACAAATGAATTCTCATAATTGGATTCAATTCCTAATTCGAATTCCAATTCCTGATTAGTAAACATACCAAAGGATAACAAAAACTAAAAACTAAACAATTTATAAATAAAAAATTATTTGGAAACTGAGAATAGTTACCAAACAAGTTTCTTGGTTTCAACTTTTTACAAATGCACTAAAATGGTTATCAAAAGGGACCTAATTTACTGAGATATCTCTTATTCACCTTTTTCAACCAATATCAAAATCTTCAGACCAAAAAATAAAATTGGAGTGGGGAAATCACCACTCAAAAATAAAATCCATTTCAAAATCAAGATTTGATCCAGATTTTTCTTGGCATCAAAGGACCACAAAGATAGAAGAAAAGTGCAAGTTCCCTAAATTATCATCTAATTTATAAATAAAATGGGTGCTGGAACAAAGTAAACACAAACTTGAAACAACCAAGCTACATAAACATGTTTGTAATAACCCAACTAGCCGAACCTCCTGCATTTTTCTGACTACATTTCATGCCCTAACGATGTATATAAATGTATGGCTACCACTCAGTCTCACACCCACCACTTCAGAACCCAAAATGGCAAGAAGGGTTTAAATGTCAGAACACAGAGTTCACACTAGGATATGACGCGACCAACTTTTATTTGATGATAAAGCAGAGTAAACAAGTCAGAGATTATGAGTTACACCAAGGCAATGCTGCTCTCTCCACCAGGGGGCTTGCGAACACCACCCAGATAGTCTCTGGATGATGCCTTTCCATCAGCAAAGATGTTGCTACCATTCATCTCTCTCAGCTTAGCTGTGCTGAGGGGCTTTTCAGCAGATCCTGGAGGAACATCTCCCTTAAATATATTATTTCCTGTCAGCTCAGCAAACTTCTGGTTATGTATTTTCCTTGAAGTCTTGACAACAGGTTCCTCACTGAACATGATATTACTCTGACCTCCAGCAGGCTGCGTTACAGAAATGAAGTTCAATACTAAATTTAAGGAAAATGTTAATAATGTTAATTTGCCGATTAGCCTAGCATTATTCGGCAGAGTAATATCAACTTCGATTACATGAAAATGTTCACCAGTAGGCTATCACTTCGAACCATTGATCTAATGGATTCTTGTTAGGCCGCCCGGTCCAAATTAACGGTTTGACAAACTAACATGCCAGGCTATTTGACAAAATTGTTTGAAAGTGATCCAGATTGAGAATCTAACAATATAACATATGAAAGGAGAACGGAGAACACTCAATTGCATAGCTCAATACTATAATTATGGAAGTCTGATTTAGTTTTGTAATCTCTAATTATCCAAACTTTGTTTGAAAGTGATCCAGATTGAGAATCTAACAATATAACATATGAAAGGAGAACGGAGAACACTCAATTGCATAGCTCAAACTATAATTATGGAAGTCTGATTTAGTTTTGTAATCTCTAATTATCCAAACCATCATAACTGGACCTGCAACATGAAGACATGAATGAAGAAAATTCATCCAAAGAAATAATAAACTCACATTTGAAACTTTGACAGACGTGCGTAGATTTCGGGGTGCAGGTTCCCCCATTTCTCTGGTTTCTCTAGTTTCCAGGGTGTGCACGGCAGCCACAGATCGAGGCACAGTTTCAGGAGGAGGACCAAAGATGTCATTTCCAGTGAGCTCCTTGGACTTGGCATTTGATATATGCTTGTTGGATTTCGAATCCGAGTCTGATTGCAATGTCCCACTCAATTCACGCTGCTTTGCAACCTCAGGAATGGTGATCGGCTTCTTGGGTGTGACATGTTCATCAACACTGAATGATATTTGACTAACTCCATTGAGTGCTTGCTGGTAAATACGAAGCCCTGTTTTGTTACTAGCATCATTAGATTCTGGTGCAGCATTGTTGCCTGAACCAGCAGCAAATATGCCATTACCAGTAATCTCCTTCAATTTATAGCCTGAACAAGGCTTCCTGAATCACATTTCATCTGAGTTTTAGATGTACAAATCTTAATCAATAACCCTGTAGTTAAAAAAAAGTACTGATCTTTTTTATAAATAATTTCTGGATCTAAGATGGGTAAACTTGGGAATTTGAAAAACAAATTTTGGGTTGCAAAATTTGCAATGCATGTATTTATAGACATGCTAAATTAAGAACACATGAACACTGAATAATCAAAGTCAACATTTTTCTTATCAGAAAAACAGAAAGCTTGTAGCTTTGGTTGAGCAGCTTGCACAGGCTATATGGGGTCTTTGCAGAAATTCTTAGCAATGAAACATGCATTACTAGATCTGGCTTCACAAAACAGATCTTACTGTTTGTTGAGGCTCTGAGCTTCTTCATCAGTGATCTGACCTCCATGGAGCACCTTGCTGATTCCATCTGACGGCTGAAAATATTCCACGTAAGCTTCCTTAATTTGCCAAGAAAGAAAAAGAAAGACAAAAAATTGACTGAAAAAGTGTTTTCAAGTGAAAGTGGTAACCTGATGAGAGCGGTGACCGGAGGGGGCGGTGGCGGGAGAGTCGGACTGTGGGACCTCTTTCCACGTCAGCATATCGGGAGTGTCTCTGCGAGGCTTCCTCACTGGTGTGCTTCTCTCCATTGTTAGTCTCTCTGTGCTCTCTGTCTTCTGTTTTGTGCTTTCTTTTTCTTTCTTCTTTGGATTGGTTTTGAGATAATTTTTTAAATTTTGAATGAACGAGGAAATAAATAAATAGTAAAGTAAAATCCCATATTGTCATTTTCGAAACAAAGAGAAGACCCACTAGGTTTATAGAATACGTATTGCAGTAATCTACGGTTAATATACGTATACACTACATGGGGGGGTCCATCCCCTGGAGCAATGACATTGACTTCAGTTGAACTTGCTCCATGGACTCGTTTGGAATTACTTCTAAAAAGATTACAAATACTTTCTCTTTTTTCGGTTGAGAAATTTTGAGATTGAATTCTTAATTTAGCCAAAATACTCCCGAATGAGCTTTACCATTTGGGTCGGGCTGAACTAGCTCAAATGCATGCACTAGAGACTCTGGATTGCATTAAGCACATTTTTCCCAATTTGGTCATTATTTTGCCCTAATTTTCTTTTTCGCGAATTTGGATTGATTTAGTTTCTGAAAAGATCACCCCCAATAAAAAGGATCGAGACTGGCCCAAAGTTCCAAACCAAATCGAAATACTCCCGAATGAGCTTTACCATTTGGGTCGGGCTGAACTAGCTCAAATGCATGCACTAGAGACTCTGGATTGCATTAAGGACATTTTTCCCAATTTGGTCATTATTTTGCCCTAATTTTCTTTTTCGCGAATTTGGATTGATTAGTTTCTGAAAAGATCACCCCCAATAAAAAGGATCGAGACTGGCCCAAAGTTCCAAACCAAACCGAAACTTCCACTAGTCGTTTTGGACTGGGTTGGATTCTCAATTTATGTTTTGGGCTTTGTAAACTTTTCTTTTAGCAGCTTTGTTGTGTTTTTGTTTGATTCCGTCTCTTCTCTTCCATCTAAACGCACTGTTAAGTTTTTTCTCTTTTCTTCCCGGATGAACGAACGCAGATGTACAGCTGACTGTAAAATCGAAAATTCATTTTAGACCCAAACCCACAGATGCCACAACTTTGAGCAAAAACTCACTTCTCATGGCTGTTCTAGTTTCATTGACTGGCGAGACCCAGTTCATTCACAGTCTCTGTGCAGTTGTCGTAAAGGGTCATTGGAACAACATCTTGAAACCCAAGATTGGTTCTAGCCTCAGCTCAGCAAACATTCATCAGGTACTTCTGCAACTCTCACTCCATGGCTATGGCCCTTCTCCTTCTTGGGCTTTCTTCAAATGGGTTGAATCAATTCCCACTTACAAGCACTCCTTGCAATGCTACTGGACCATGATTCACATTCTCACTGAGCACAAACACTTCAAACCTGCACAGCAACTGCTTGAAAAAATTGCTCTTAAGGATTTCTTGTCATCACCGATGGTTTTGAATGCTTTAGTTCCAATCCAAGATGACCCAGAAGTGAATTCACATGTTTTGAGCTGGCTTGTGATATTTTATGCAAATTCTAAGATGAACCAAGATGCAATTCAGGTTTTTGAGCACATGAGGGTACATGGGTTTAAGCCCCACTTGCATGCTTGTTCTGCCTTGTTGAACTCTTTGGTTAAAGATAGGTTGACCAATATGGTATGGAAAGTTTACAAGAATATGATCCAGGCCGGGGTTGTGCCGAATGTTCACATATACAATGTGTTGATTCATGCTTGCTGCAAATCTGGGGATACAGAGAAGGCAGACAGTTTGGTTGGTGAGATGGAATTGAAGTGCATCTTTCCTGATCTTTTCACATATAATACGTTGATATCTCTGTATTCCAAAAGGGGTATGCACTATGAAGCTTTGTCTGTTCAAGATAGAATGGAAAGAGCAGGAGTTAGTCCCGATATGGTGACTTACAATTCTCTTATTTATGCATTTTGTAGAGAAGGTAGGATGAGAGAAGCTGTAAAACTTTTCCGCGAAATCAAAGGTGCTACTCCTAACCATGTTACATACACGACATTAATTGATGGCTATTGTAGAGTTCATGACCTGGAAGAAGCTTTAAGATTGTGCGAGGTAATGAAGGCCAAGGGGTTGTATCCTGGAGTTGTTACTTATAATTCAATTCTCCGCAAGTTGTGCGAAGATGGCAGGATGCGGGATGCAAATAAACTTTTGAATGAGATGAGTGAAAGGAAAGTCGAACCTGACAATGTCACATGTAACACATTGGTTAATGCTTATTCTAAGATAGGAGATATGAGGTCTGCTGTGAAAGTGAAAGACAGAATGTTGGCAGCTGGATTGAAGCTGGATGAGTTTACATATAAAGCACTCATTCATGGATTTTGCAAGGTGCTAGAGATGGAAAGTGCTAAAGATCTTTTATTTAGCATGCTTGACGCTGGATTTTCCCCTAGTTATTGCACCTATACATGGATTGTAGATGGTTACTGCAACAAAGAGAATGAGGAAGCAGTTATACGACTGCCAGATGAGTTTGTTAAAAAAGGTATTTGTGTTGATGTCTCACTGTACAGGGCATTAATAAGAAGGTTATGTAAACGAGAAAGGGTGGATAGTGCTGAAAAGATTTTCAGTTTTATGGAAGAGAAGGGTATATCAGGAGACAGTGTTATATATACTAGTCTAGCATATGCTTACTTGAAAGCAGGAAAGTCAAGTGTAGTTTCAGTGATGTTAGATGAAATGTACAAGAGGAGGTTGATGGTCACACGCAAGATCTATAGATGTTTCAATGCATCTTATGCCAGTGATAATGACATCATACGTCTATTTTGGGATCATATGGTTGAGAGAGGCCTAATGTCAAAAAATGTTATTATTAAGGAAATGCAGCAAACGTAAATGAACGTCACAGATGTATCTTTTCATGCTATAGCACAAACCTCTCCGCCTGTCTTGAAAGGTGTTGGAGACTGTTATAGACCTGGGTAATTCAAATGCACATGCACTCCTGGAGAAGCTAAGAGACAATGGTAAGTGCTTTAACAGAGTAGTTTTGCTGGTAATTTCTGGTGTTTATGTTTTTCACTTGTTGATAACCGGGAAAGTTTAGTCATAAATTTTTTAGTGGGATTCCGATCAGATAACTATCTTGTAATGCTTGTTTATCTATTGGAATAACCCTACATGGTCTGGAGTAACTAGGCGGAAATACTGATTTTGCTTTTGGTTTGTCATGGCATGAACACCACTAAGCAGAGTGCTCTGGTCTACTATGGATTGGGTGTTTGAATTACTATCTAAGAGAAGCCATTTTGGGCTGTGGTTAGACTCCGTGGAAATGTACATCCTTGCATGAGTGTGGCAATTGGCTTGAAGTGTTGCAATGCATCGAGTTGAGGTGTAGGCTGAGCATCAAAGTATGAAGAATGGGTGCCTTCAACATCATATGTGACAAAGTGGATAGATGAATTGGGAATTGTACGGAAGTGCTGAACAGGACCAAGCCGTTTCAGAATCCATCATCTTGCAGGTTTAAAATGACATACGCGGCTTCTGGTTTGGCATGTGTGAAGCACAAGCTATAAATCCTAGCTACATGGTGCAGCGTTTATAGGTTATTGAAATTTCTGTATCTTTTTACTCATTAGATAATATATAGAAAGGAAAGGGAAAAAAAAGTTAGAATTGGTAGCTTATGAACTGGGAAATGTTTAAGTCATTGTCCTTCTCATTACTGATATGCCAAACAAATAAATAGTGAATGGTTTCAAACAAACTGGTTATGGTTACAGTCTCTTTTGAGAGAAAATTTCCAGCAACATTTCAGTCCTAGAAGAAAGTGGGTCAGTGTGATACGAATAGGAAAACAAAAAGAAGTGAAAAAATTTGTCTGTTCTCTTTGTGCCTAAAAAGCCTCCAGGACAGCTGCTAGTGCAAATATTTCGTAATCTGAACAAGTGCAACCGTGACCATGACCCTTTTCACAACCACACTCATCCCACTTCTTCATCCTTCTGTTTCTCTGTCTTCTTTTCTCTAATTCCACATGGTCTGCTTGAACTCGAACCTTGATCCCTACTTGTAGTTTAGGTGGTTTGACGCCTTCAAGAGCATGCCCACTTGTTGAAACCACTGAGACCCACTGGTTCAACTCCATGTTTGGTGACTCAAGGACTTCCTTCCATTGAACCTCTGCCCTCCCCAAGAGTTGTGACCCCCCAATTCTGCCAAAAACCGGCACAGTGCTCCTCCAGCGGAGCTCGAAAACTATGCTTTCTTGCTTTAGGCAGCTGTCCATGGCATCTGTCTCGCTTCCAGAGCACTCCAACGAGATGGACTCGTTCCAAACATGGTTAGACTTGGCAGAGATTTCTCTAGTGTTGAGCCTAATTCTTCCCTTGTTTCCTGCTGAAATATAGTATCTAACAAACAGATTTCCTGTGGTCTTGAACTCAATGTTTTTGGCTTGTATGATCCTCAACTCACAGCTGAGAGAAGAAAACTGTGATGAACTCATTATGTATGTGTTTGAGAGTAGCTGTAGATAGATAGAGATAGAGGTAGAGAGAGAAAGAGAGAGGATTGATGGATTCTTTGGTGAAGAGAAGTAATGTGGCTGGTTGGTTATATATAGTGATATTGGAAGGAAGGTGGAATTGCTTTTTGAGGAAGCTGCTTTTATCCATTAAATTACTAGTGTGATTAGAGTATATTATGATGAGTGAGCAAGATCAGAATGGTATTATTATAGTGTTATATGGTTCATATTGGGGGATCAATGAGAGATTGAGTGGAAGATTTTGATGACTTATTATACGCCCCTTGAGATTCTCCAAGAGCTGGATATATTCATAAAAACGACCCTTGCAAGTTGAAACACTAGTGTTGGCCTACAGTGCATATAAATTATGGAGTGCTATGTGGGTTGTTCTTCCACTGCAAGATCCTTTTAATATCTTGGACGGATCTTGCAATTTACAACAACAACAACAAAAAAAGAAAAAAAAAGAAAAGAAGAATCAGCTAAGTTATCTTATTATGGTGATTATTTCAGCCAAATTAAAAGCATTGTGCTAGTCTGTTTATCTAATTTCTGATTTCGGCTAGTGGAGTATAGCTCAATTGGTTGAGCTCTTTCACCTTCACCTATAAGAGCTCTTTAACCCCCTACCCAGTCACTTTTACATCTATATTATTTCTCATTTCATCAATTGACTTCATTCATTGGATTGGAGAGTTGACTCCACAAAGTGTTCCTCAAATATTATCCCTCAACTGTACTCCAAATTTTGTTTTGTATCATAAAATGATAGCAATGCAGTGAGATAGGGATGGAGAGATGTATATGAATAATGGATGAGAGTATCACGACCATTACAACTAAGAATCTGGACTGGACATTCGGGTAATTACCAACGTGATCTAAATTCACGGTTTATCAACATCATCTTTTGTTGTCAGATTATACCCGTGCAGTGCAGTTGGTGATCTCTTTCGTGGGGGCAGGGCAACAAGAAGTGAGTGTCTTTTTATTACCTTTTATTTTGGATAAGAAACACTAACTTACTAGACTTATGATATATGCTTACTTGCTTATAATGGAGGAAGTTATGAATTGAGAAAGTTAGGAATATGGAAGAGAAGGAATAAGTTCGAGATCAACTACTCCACCCTAATTTATCTAACTCCTCGCAATATGAGTAAAACTCACATAATTTTTGCTGCTTATATGTGGTGTAAACGAGGAAGCATGAATTACACCCTAATACCCATGTGTTAGTTGACACAGTGAAAATTAGGAAAATGAATAATTCCAATACAGAACTCGATCATAAGTGCTATATCCTTCAAAGGAAAAAAAAAACTTGATCATAAGTGCTTTTCTATATTAAAATTTACCACATTCCATAAAATAAAATAAAAATTACCATATTCAATTTGAATCGTACGTGGAAACAAAAGTCTATTTAGTTAACGATTGTATGACAACACAACATGTCAAATAATCACAAAAGTCTATTTAGTTAATGATTGTATGGCAACCACAACATGTCAAATAATCTCAAAAGAGAACTTGCCCCGCACACACACACATAATTCAAGTAATTGTGCTTAAACTCACACATCAATATTCATGCTAGTCTCTTATAAAAATAATACTAAGAATTCATTCTAGTCTCTTATCATTGGCTTTGGACAACTTCAAAGATCGCCTGAGATTGTCTAGCCAACTGGCTTGGATTGCCACCGAGAACTGATAGTGCTAACTAAATACTTCTATAAACGTATCTACTTTGTTGGACCATTTGTTAGTTGTACAAGTTGAGAATAATAAAGCACCATAAGAAGAACTTGAATTGGACAAATAAAACCTTGGGAAAATCTAGTATCCTAAGGGCAAGAAGATTTTACTTTACAACGCAAAAGGCTTGACGGGAAGGACTGCATTCCCTTGAAAATCCTGACCACGATCCCCACTTTACTTTTGTTATATAATAATAGGAGCTTTGCATAAAGGAGATTTGAGTTCTTGATCCTTTGGATTTTAAAATATGGGGAAATTGCCATGGCGATCAATGGATGGAGTGTTGGAGGGAGAGAATATGGCTCACACGTAGGAAAATGATAGTTATGGTTCTTAACTTATCAATATCCATCTTGGGTTTATCTTCATCTTCATATTAGATTAACTCAATCTATGGTACTTTTCCTTTCCTAAATCAAATCCAATCTAGGCCTCTAAAATTTCCTTACCTTGAACAAAGTCTTGTATTTTGAACTCACCCACCAAGCCTAATTTACAAGTAAAATCTCCCAACTCAAGGCCTAACTCTCCTTAGTAAAGGTGTCAAACAAGTCCTGCAGTGCCATGCCGGCTCATTTTAATTTGTGCCACTAAGTTATTTGAATCGGGTCGGCTCATTTAATTAATCGGTTTGTACTACGCTTGTCCATTTATCAAAACCATTGATTCCGGCCGGGCCTATGGATATTACTGAAGGCGTGTAGACATCTTTGCTTTTGCATCGTAGATAGGCAGGAACTCTATAGATGCAATGTCCTTCTCTCGAGACAGATGTATCCAACATCTGTCTAATGGAAGCTGCCAATAAAATATAGGGATTTTCTATATTTATTGGAGCTTCATTGTTTCCTGCCCTTCTCCTCATTTCAGCTTGTGTGAGCTTCAGTTGAGAAGAAAAATGTTCGAAAAATTAGAAAAATTAGAATTTAATTCATCCAAATTAAATGCATATATACTGAAATTAATTTTTAATTAAAACCTAGAGTGGGGAGTTTAATATCTAGCATTTTGCTATGACATTTTGCTTACAACGTCCCAACACATAATATACGGAGAAAACATAAACTTAAGGAGATTATGGGACAAATCTACAGAAAACTTTGTTGATTATTAATTGTACAGAAAATTTGAACAACATATATACTGCATATAAATGTTGAGACACATATCCAGTAGGGAAAAAAAGCATGTAAATACAGTAGGGAAAAAACAAAATAATCCTTTAACAAACAATTGATTTAGCTAAATGTTACGCGACACTATTTTTTGACATAAGTTTTGACACAAGTTTTCAACCATTAGATTGAAATGGATTGAATGGATTGAATGGTTAAGATTAACTAAACTAATTATATATTTTAAAGAAAAATATATATTAAAAATAATTTTTAATTGACTTTCTCTTTCTTATTTCTCTATCCTCAATCAATGTTTTATAAAATCTTCCTATTTCGTCGTTCTCTATCCTCTAGAATACTTCAGTTAATGACTTTCCCATCCTCTTCTTTCTTCTAAAGCTTTTGGGTTCTTACAGTTATACATAGATTATGACTCTCGAAGTAAAGGCTTGGAGATAACACACCCACACACACACAATGAAAACTGCACAGAAAACTGTCTTTTGCCATATATTTTTTAATGTTATTATTAATCATAATGAATAAAAGCTTGTAAGCCATTACGGTGTTAGGAAATAAAAATAGAGAGAGAGAGAGAGAGAAACACAGAGTTAGATCAACCAAACGGTAGAGAAGAAATATTGCAACAAATATGGGCTTTTTCTTTTTTGGTTAAATATTAATATCTTATTTTCTCTTCAATATTGGTAGCTTGAGACAGATTTTCTATGTTGTGGAAGAATGCTCGGTTGGTGTGGATGACAATGGCAAGGGGAGGGTAATGGTGAGGTTTCACAGGTTATTAATTGAGAAGAGAGAAAATGATAAGAAAACAAAAGGGGGAAAAGATAATTGAGTGATTTTCGAGATTATCATAACTAACAAATAAAAATGAAATTTACTTGGCATTAGAGATTTAATTTATTTTAAGTATTTAATGAAACATAATCTCGACCATTCAATCCATTCTAATTTAATGGTTGAAAATTTGTGTCAAAACTTGTGTCAAGACTCAAAAACATGGTGCCACAGATCCGCCCCCATTGATTCCAGCCCAAAACCCAAGTCCACATTAAAATGGGCCATATTCGTGCCGTCCTATTTAATTTGAATTTCTTTTTCTTTCTCTTAAAAAAAACTCATGTTACCATATTAACTTTACACCAATATATATATATTCATACCTTTCTTATATGTAATATGGGATTAAAAATTAAGGAGTTATTATAGTATTTATTTATTTATTGAGGATTTAATATGAGACTAAAAATTGAGGATTTATTGTAGTATTTATTTAATATGAAAATTTATGATTTGTTGGAAGAGGAAGCCACCAAATCAAAGTCCATATATGTAGACATTGAGAGGGAAAGGAGGCTAAGATATGAAGCACATAATAAGAACCAATTATATTATTAAAAAATTTAAAAATCTATTGATGATACTTTTGCTGAAAGAAAATAAATTAAATAAAAGACAATGAAAAAAACACAAGAAACTGGGCTTGTTGCGAATATTGTAAGCAATTCATGTTTTTGTGAAATTTTGCAATACGAAAGGTTGAAAATGGTTTGGTTGTTGGGTAACTTATTAGCTGCTGCCACCACCATATTAGGATACAGGCTTTGTCCTTGTCCTGGTTGTTGTTGCTTCGCGTCTCGACTTTTGCTTTTAGTTTTGGTTCACTGCATTCTATTTACCCAAAAAAAACTATAAAAAAAGTTGGTGCGCCATAAGTTGGCGGGTTAATTTGCTGGTATAAACACTTTTTTTTTTTTGCTGTGGCCACGCGGTTTATCTCAGTGGGCGGGCAAATCATTTTAAAAATGATCATAATAAAGAATGTTTAGAAAGAACTTAAACAAAGAACAAAAGCGTATCGTCAATAGGGTTTATCTCAGTGGTATCCGCTCGAACACCAATGATGGTAATTGAGCCCCTCCCCCTCTCCATAATGTAGATCGCTGAATTTAAATGCACTATATGTGGGCATGATTAAGTTTTGCTTTTTAACAGAAAGGAAACAAGAAGGGCACTGTATGGAGCATATAAAGTAAAAATTATAATGCACCATATGTGGAGCTTTTCCTCCAAGAAAGGAAAAATTTGGCCACGTAATTAATTAGAGTGAAAACTTGTACATCCGGCCGCTAGTGACAGTAGAACAATATAGAAAGAAAGCTTCATATCATGTCAATCGTTTTCAGGGGAAAGATAGCGAACCTACCCCACACTTGAGCTTTCAATCTTGATGATGAATTTCTTCACCGCATAATATTATTTGTAGCCATCAAATCCAAAACTAAGGGACACAGAGTTTAATTCTTCTTTCTACTATCCAATCTACTGCTGCTTCTTCTTCTTCTTCTTTGTCGTTGTTTTTCATGTCTTCGCGAAAGCAGACACCTCCTAGTTTTCCATGGACGGAGGGAGAGAAATACAGCAGCAACAACTCCAAATTCAAAGAAATATTATACTACTTCTTCACCCTAAACACTATTCCCTACGTCCTCGTCAGATGCTGTGCTCTCCTTTTTCTCTTTCTATCCGCTTCTTGGCTTCTCCTTCTCCTCTTTTGCTTCCCGCCCACAACAACCACCACTTCTTCAAACGATGTCGTCAGAGAACAAGCTCAAGTTGCTGAACCACAATCGCCATTCAAAATCCCCACGTGCTACAAAAACATGTCAGTCTATGTATACACTTTGCCACCCCAGTTCAACCTCGGACTCCTTAGCCAATGCAACAACCTAAGCATAAAGGCCAACATGTGTCCCGCCGTTGCCAATTCCGGCCTCGGCCAGCCGCTTAATTATTCCCGCATAGGGCACTCTACTGTCACTAGTAGCTGGTACACCACCCACCAGTACACGGCGGAGATCATATTCCACGCGCGACTACAGAACCACCCGTGTCGCGTGCAGGATCCCGCACGCGCCTCCCTCTTCTACGTCCCCTTCTACGGCGGCTTCGACGCTCTAAACAAGTACCGTGAATCCAACCATACGGCCCGTGACGAGCTGACGTTTAGCTTGGTTGACTACATACAGGCTCAACCTTGGTGGCAGAGGAACCATGGTAAGGACCACTTTATGGCCCTGGGGACGGTCGTATGGGATTTCATGCGAACCATGAACAACGCCAGTGCCTCCTCCTCCTCCTCCTCCTCCAAAGTTCGTACGCCCGGTACCCTCCTAAACCTACCCGCCGCCGAAAACATGTCGGTGCTGATCATAGAGAGACATCCTTGGCAACCAAACCAACACGGCATCCCCTACCCTTCCTATTTCCATCCGTCCACGTGGCG
>NW_018925316.1:6621-20850 GCF_002207925.1 Prunus avium | reverse complement strand
CTATCTCACTCTCTTCGTTTCAATTTCTTTTCTTTTGTCAAGCACAACTATGTCTGAAAACAAATAGTTATGACCCTATTTTATACTAAGGAGATGGCGGCAACTCCGAGATTTTGATCACCACTTGCTTTCTCTTGTTTTCTTTCCTCTCTTCTATCTCACTCTCTTCGTTTCAATTTCTTTTCTTTTGTCAAGCACAACTATGTCTGAAAACAAATAGTTATGACCCTATTTATACTAAGGAGATGGCGGCAACTCTCCTAAGCTTTCATTGGCTGCATGTTGGCTTGCTTGAACTATAGATAACTATCTCTACAATTACAACAGCTCATGGATATCTATTTCTACAATTACAACAGCTCAAGGTAAAGTTTGCTTAGTCACAAAGACACTTGTAAGCCTTAGTGTGCTGCAAGTAAGTGTAAATATCTTAAGTTAATTCTTTAATATGCAAGGAAAAGTAAAGTTGCCAACTACAATTGAACATATATATTTCTATCTTACCAAGATAACTACATTTAAAATAGCATTTATTTATTTATTTTTATAATCAATAATGAAGAAAATAGACTCTCACAGTACTTCGTTTTAGCAACTGAGAGTAAAAATTTGAACTTAAAACCTCTTCCAACTATTTATTTATTCATTTATTTTTTTAAAAAGACGTCAATATATTATTGAGAGGAAAAAACTAATACAAAAGGAAACTAAGGTTTACAGTCCTCATCCTCAAACATGACCTAAAATTGCCAATGTTAGTTAAGGGCCTGTTGGATAATCATTTCATTTTTAGTTTTTAGTTTTAATTTTTTGTGCTAGAGTATAGAGGAAAATAAGAGTGAGAATGGGGGTGAGAATGAGATTGAGAGAGAGGATGAGAGGGGAGGATAGAAGGGAGGAGTAACAAAAGTGAAAACAAAAACTTGAAAGTGAAAACAATTTCAAATAGATTTCTATTTTTAGTTTTTTTTTCACTTTTATTACTCCTCCTTCCCATCATTCCCTCTCAATCCTATCTCTACTCACATTTTCAGTTCCATTCTCCCTCTTTTTCTTCTATACTCTAGCAAAAAATTGAAAAATGGAAACTAAAAACTAAAAACTAAAATTGAAATGATTATCAAATGGGCCCAAAGAGTGTATTTCACAAGTTTATTATGAGCCACCCCTCAATGGATATGCGAAAAACCAACTCCAGTCATCAGAGACAAAAAAAAAGCTTAGTATCTTCACCACAAGACCAATCAAAGACATGTCCGTTGATTTTGAACTAGTACTATAATTGTTTCAAAAAAAAAAAAATTTCAACTGAACAACTAATTGAAATAAAGATTCAATTGGTAGAATTAGAGTATCCAATCCAAACCTACCTCGTTTAGAATAGTATATGTATATTTATTTTTTCATATAGATATATTGTTAAGTGGCTTCTAGGTGTGTCTCACGACTCCCACCAAAAAATATATTCCCCATATTGGGGTAGGGCGGAGAAGTTGTTCCCCTACGAATGGAGAATCCCCTTCATAACAATTATATTGTTTATATACTTGATAGACAAATTTTTATTTTTATTTTTTGGTTTTTGGTTGTAAATTGGGGCAAGTTCGTATCTTTTTTTCAATAAGGTTGAGAAGCAATTTTACATTATTTCATACCAAAAATCACTAACAAAAAAAGTGGCAACAGTCATCATTATTTGGTGATATTTGGTGACTAATGCTGGGATGAATAAAGACTTTAGTCACCAACCTATTGTTAGTCACCAACCCAGCGTTAGTCACCAAATAATAGTGACTGTTGCCAATTTTTTCGTTTTGGTAGTGAATGTCTTCCTCAAATTAGCCTAAATGAAAATTTGATTAGTTAATTGGAGTAGTTATATAGTTTATGTCATAAACTGCTTGTCAACCTTATTAAAGAAGTTAATGAAAAGCAATATAATTGGGTGGTTACACAAAATACTACATACACGTGTGTCTTCTTTGCTCTCTCTCTCTCTCTCTCTCGCTCTTGTAGTCGGTATCCTGGCAAACGGGCCGTGTTCGTGTGTTAATTTGCTTTTTTAATGGGTTGACATGACATAACCCATTAAAATAACAAATGATTGACCTGTTAAGAAAAATAAAATAAAATAAACAACCAGAGAAGAGTTGGGGAGGAGAGAAGGGAATTAGAGGACGACCGACCAAAGACTTTAGACATTAGTGATTAATTAGTGCAGCATGTACAGTGTATTTGTCTTCCGAGATTTGCAAGCTTTCTCGCCCTGTCACCCTCTCTCCGTTACCTTACAGTTTTAATCAGTTTATTACTATTTTTTTATTTATTAAATGAATAGGAGAGAGCACTAAAGACGAAACCATGCCGCCCATGTTTGTTGTAGAAGTCAATATATATACGCGTTCGCTGATGGCTGCAGTTTTTTTTGATCAGCTGGGTATTCTTTGCTTTATGGAAACAAAACGTGGCATGATGAAAGTTACAATGTTTTTGGTCGTATACAGAGGAGTCAAAGCAGCCACGATACCAAGAAAATGGACAGAACAATCTGATGACTTGCTTGATTGCTTGTCCTCCAAGTTCGATGTAGTTAACAAAAAATCCCACTATAAAAATACCGTGTTGACTTGATCCTCATCAAACAGTTCTCTCATTCTTAGTCCTTGGCCCTCCACAAATCTCAGCTACTTTTCCTCAGCTAAAAAACCACCTCAGGAATTCCTTTTAGCCATACAAGTTACAACAGAGAGTACATTTTATCAACACTAATTAATGGCTTTCTTCTCAGCTTTTTCGAATTGCTTCATGCCGTCGTTGTCATCACAACGGGTTTCCGATGATGCTGGAGGCTCTTCTGGAGTGAAAGCGTCAAAGGAATCCAAATGCAAATCAAAGTCTTCATCAGAAGCTCCATTAGTAGTCTCTTACTTCCCCAGTAACTCTTATCTATCTCGCTTGTGATCATATATATTGGTTGTTTTATATCTCTCTCGCTTGTGATCAAAATCATGATCAAAAGAAGCTCCATGAGTGAAGAACGTTGGCAATTATAGCGACCAAGAATCGAAAGGATGTTTGAAAAATATCTGGAGTGGAAACAGGGGAACCACACGTTGGCAATTATGCATATGGTCCCTAGCTAAAAAAACTAGCATGAGTTACAGATGGTAACACATTAATTGGAGGCCAAATGTCACTTTTGGTCCTTATAGTTTGTCTCATTTTCATTTTTGGTCCCTGTAGTCTTAATTCATCACTTTTACCATTGTAGTTTCATGATTGTAGCAATTTAAGAACAATAAAGAATTCTGTCAATTATATTCACACCGTCAGTGTATTTATGTCCAATTATACCATTTCTACCATTTTATTCAAGTTAAAACTCTCCATTTTATGTTAGGGGGCGAAAATGGGAATTTGGGTTTAGAGTTCTTCCTTCTTCTTTTTTTCCTATTTTTTTTTTTTTATGATGAAAACATTATGGGCCTGATTTCATTGTGGTGTTTCTTCTTGGGCTCTTTTTAAAATAAAAATATTTGATCTTTTCATTTTTTTTAATTTACTTTTTTTTTTTCATTGGTCAAAAAAATAAAAAATCGATCCTGATGATGACTATCACATCAAAAAAATTACTATAAATGTTAGGGCTAACGTCAAATGACCCTTGAATGTTTGGGGTCATTTTTAATATAGGCCCCCAAGTTTCAATTTCATCAATTCACATCCAATTATTTTTAAATTTGATAAATTTAAGGGTTAATTACAATTTAGTACCTCGTGGTTACACCCTTAAGACATGTTAGTCCCTATCTTCTTAATTTTTACAATTACATACCCCGATCTTTTAAATTTGTTACAATGTGGTTCCATCGTTAGGGTTTCCATCAGATCTCTCCGTTAGTTGCCTATGTGGCATTTATGGGTTCCACAATTTGGTTTTTTTATATTTAGGTGTAATAAAATATTTATATAAAAATCAATTAAAAATAAGAAGAAAAACCCACACTAACCATTTTCTTCACTGTCCAATGGAAAAAGAAAGAAACTTTCTTCGTCGTCTTTGTCTTCATCGCCAACGTCACACCACCCATTTTCTCCTCAAAAATCTGAACCCTTTTCTATCATGGAATAATATTTATCGATATATATATGGAATGGAACATTCAATTCTTTTTCATTTATAATTAAATTATAATTTTTCCGAAACACTAGAAGCCTCATAATTAATCTTAAAATAAAAATAAAAAGTAAGAAATTTTACTAGGAGAGTTCAATATTGTTTTCTATCAAGAAAGCAATGATTAAAAAGGCCCAACTCCTCGGTTTAGTGAACTTGCACATTGCTTCTTTAATTAAATATCTTTAATATTCAGTCAATTTTTACATAAAATTAAAATAAAGCACCATCTTACGTTTTTTATATAAAAAAAAAAAAGTATAATTGATAGTCTAAATTATAGGAGAGAGGAATTTCTCATACACACACAATTATGATGTCATGAAAGTTCGAACTTGAGCCCTTTTCCACTCAGTTAGACCTCGTTGGCACACCATTTTTCCTTTAAGTAAAACTCAGCAAGAACATTCAACATAATTTTGTGATTAATCCATACGTTGTGTGGTCAAAGCAGCCGCGTACAGTTTGATTAAACTTGACATTTCAATTCCGTGCCTGCATGTTAAACAATAATCAATGTCCCATTTTCATCTCACTATATACCAACAACCTCCTATTTTGGTTATATTACTAAAGCTCCCTTTTAAAAAAGTCATCATGCATATGCAGACAATAATTCCACACAAGGACCCATCCATTCCATTATTTTTCTATAAAGGACTCAGAAGTTAATAAACTGTATGGCCAATCCAAGGTGAAAATGTCTACCGGCCACCTATTTCTGAAGCCTCCAATTGGTGACCAGAAAAGAGTCTCTGAGGATTCTAAAGCGAGCATCGACCAAGAAAACAGCAACAACTCCAGGTCCCCATCAGTGAGTTCCAAAAATAGTGCCACTCTCCTCCAGCCCAAGAAGGAGAGAGGAAAGAAAAAAAAGAATGGCAGAGGCGGCAATGAGTTCAGAATTGCTAAGAATACAATAAAGGGGAGTAAATCGGACAGGGTAGGAATTTTTGGGTTTGGTAACAGCTACACGTATAAAAAAAGCCATGGCAAAGAAAAACAAGTTGAGTCCAGTGAAGAAACCGACTCGGCGTCCAGCAGCGAAGAAGACGAAGAAGCAGTGAACTGAGGTTGTGTAGTCTGTTTTTAATTTATGCAATATTAAAAATCTTTCGTAATTTGGTGAGATTATGTTATTTTATTATATGGACTCTCTTTTCTATTTATTAAAAATAAATTATTAAAAGGCGTTGTTATTGCCATTCCTAATTAGCGATAAAGTACTGATTCCTTCACTGCGTGACATCGTGGTTTTTGCTTGTAATTTTCCTCTTTCCGCATAAAAAAAAAAGGTACTGATTCCTTATTTTCTAGTTTCATTCATTTGACTGATCGATGCAAGTTTCGTCAAGAGCTTCCTACTGAAAATGAGATTAAAAGATAAAAAAATATATATAAATAAACCAAGGGCAAGAGATCCAAACAATTTCCAATTTTATATTTTACTCCTAAAAAGATCACTGATTAAGCAAGTGAACAAATTGAGCGAAAGGAAATCAGGAATCACGGGATCCCTTATGGCTCACGCCAACATATATGTCCACAACATCAGCCTAGCTTCTTGGAAATTCACATGTTGTTGAATTTATCAGGATTTCAAAGGCAAACAGAAGACGTTTATGTTAGAATTAGTCAAACTTCAGCTTTGACGCAGCCAATTAGCTTTCCATATGTATATGGAATGGAACATTCATTGCAACTTGACATTTCGATTCCGTGCTGTGGGATTTTTGGGGTGTCGGTTAGACATGTGGGACCCACGGGACCCAAATAGTGACCTTTTGGACAATGGGTGTCATTGGTCATGATTCGACGTCGACAGCACGTACGTCACAGTTTTGGAGTTGGTTGGATGAGATTTGATCACTTTGGATCCCCGGTAGGTCCAAAGGGCAATTTCGTCATTAGATGCGAAATCTTGGATTTTGAAGGTTTGTGCTAAGTTGGGTTATGTACTTTGCTTAGGTATTGTTGGAGTTTGAATTGCTCGTTGAGGATTCGTTAAGTTGTTGAAGACGCAGCTTGGACGAGAGGTGAGTAAAACCATCCTAATCGTGAGTAAAGTCACGAATTATTATATTTATTATAATGTGACCTTGGATAATGTTAATGGCTATAATTAACATGTTGGTTGTGATTTTATAAAATGTTTTAATTGATTTAAAACACATGAACTTGTTCATCAACGGTTCATGAGGTAAGTGAAACTTATTTTGTTTTGAATTAATACTTTTTATTAGAGATTTTGGTGTTTAACCATATAACATATGTTGTGGATTAGTCCTGGAAAATGGGCCGGGCCTGGCCCGGCCCTAAGAGGTGTGAGCCCAAGCCCTAATTAGTAACGGGCTTTTTCAGCCCTAAGGAGTGATCGGGCCGGGCCGGGCCAGCCCTATGTCAAATATACAAAGCCCAGGCCCTACCCATGGGCCTAACATTTTCGGGCTTATGATCGGGCCTATTTAGCCCTATGAAATGGGCCATTATTTTATGCTTTATTCAACTCATTTCCACTTCTTTATGGCCTCCCACTACCCGTTGTCTGCCTTGGATTGGATGCCTTTATTTCTTTCAACTTCCGACTTTCAACAAAGAAAAGTTGCTTTACCAACTTTTGTTCAAAACAAAGTTGGTACTTTTAAGACAAGTTGGCAGACAATGTTGTTCCAAACTTCTCACCAAAAACAAAAAAGTTGTTCAAAACAAACTTGTCTAGCGGATAGAAATATAAAAATATACTATCATATAATATAATTATAATTAAATTAATTAATTAATTATAATCGGGCCGGGCCGGGCTTTTAAAGGGCTTAGAAATGAAGCCCAAGCCCTACATTTAAGCCTTCGGGCCGGGCTAAGCCCGTCCATTACTTCGGACCGGGTAAGCCCACACATCAAAAAATCGGGCCGGGTTCGGGCTAGCCCATCGGGCCTAGGCTTTATTTCCAGGCCTACCGATTGCAATATGAAGTTAAGAAATTATATAAGATATAATTGCATGCAAAATCTAAAAAGCGAACCCAACTACAAAAATGTATTTTATGTATTTAGCACTCATATATTTTTGAAAATATTGAGAGTATTAAGAATCTGTTAAGCATTTGGGAGAGTTTTTATTTATTTATTAAAATACGATAGAATTTTATTAGATCTATAAAAATCAAGAGTACAAAGGGCACAAACCGTAAATGGAGTCGAGATGCAGTGGAAATCAAGAGTACAAATGACACAAACCATAAATGGAACCAAGATGCGGTGGAAAGCAATGATTAAAAAGGCCCTACTCCTCGGTTTAGTGGAGAACTTGCACATTGCTTCTGTAATTAAATCTCTTTAATATTCAGTCAATTTTTACATAAAATAAAAATAAAGCACCATCTTCCCTTTTTTTTTTAAAAAAAAAAGTATAATTGATAGTCTAAATTATAGGGGAAGAGAATTTCTAACACACACACACAATTATGATGTCATGAAAGTTCGAACCTAAGCCCTTTTAGCACACCATTTTGCCTTTAAGTAAAACTTAGCAAGAACATTCAACATAATTTTGTGATTAATCCATGCATTGTGTGGTCAAAGCAGCCGCGTACAGTTTGATTAAACTTGACATTCATATACCAACAACCTCCTATTTTGGTTATATTACTAAAGCTCCCTTTTAAAAAAGTCATCATGCATATGCAGACAATAATTCCACACAAGGACCCATCCATTCCATTATTTTTCTATAAAGGACTCAGAAGTTAACAAAATGTATCCAATCCAAGGTGAAAATGTCTACCGGCCACCTATTTCTGAAGCCTCCAATTGGTGACCAGAAAAGAGTCTCTGAGGATTCTAAAGCGAGCATCGACCAACAAAACAACAACTCCAGGTCCCCATCAATGAGTTCCAAAAATAATGCCACTCTCCTCCAGCCCAAGAAGGAGAGAGGAAAGAAAAAAAAGAATGGCAGAGGCGGCAATGAGTTCAGAATTTCTGGGTAGGAATTTTTGGGTTTGGCAACAGCCATTTTTAGGACGTTTCTTGTTAATTGTTAAACCGACAACCTGGGAGAGCTCCGTTAAATGTCTCTATTACCAAATATGCAGACATAACTGCAGAAAAAAGGGCAGTAAGTATGCCACTCAAAATTTTGAGAAGCTTATCGAGCATCATTACCTAAATCAATTGACTTCCATTTTTAGGACGTTTCTTTTATATTGATTCAGACATCCTTTCTTCAACTGTGTAAAGGAAAGCTTTTCAAATACCGTTTGCTACCGGTTCTTCCTTTTCCACATTTTTTAGACATTCTTGAGATACAGTAAACGTGGAAGTTGTTTAAAACTAATAAAAAGTATCATCAACGTAGACAAGTTTACTGAAAAAATCGAAACAAAACGTTAACCATCAGACATTAAAATTGCATAACACCAGGAAATCAGGAATCATGGAATCATAAGCGTTTCAAGTTGTATAACACAAAACATACAATAGTGCAGAGAACAATACATAAAGTAGAAAATTAATTAATCTGCAACACAAAATACATCCTCTTCTTATAAGAAAACTAAGGCATCCAAATCCTCGATTTGGCTTCCTAAGGAAGACACTGGTTAGAGCAGAGTCAAACAAAAGAAGCCACCAAAAGACGGAGTGCCTGCAGTAAGAAACAAGATTGATCAACACATATGAAAGAGATTATATAACTGTCACAAATAGATCAACCACTTTCAACACATGCTAGCTACTTGGGCTTTAACCATGTTGAATAACAACCGTGGTCAAGCAGCAACATTTTATTGAAAATTCATCATAAACCAACTGCCTAAAATTTCAAACAAAATAGAAACTCACAGCTAAGGATTTAACTAGAGTAGTTTAAGATAAATTACGAATGATAAACATAAACGATATATATAACTCACCTCCTTCTTGCCCACTTGAGCAACTTGTACCTCAATGTCAGTGACAGGTACGTTCAATTCGAATAAAATTGACAGGCCAAGAATTGCAGAGATCGGACTTACGTTGAGACTGTCGGTTATCACGAACATCGCCTGTCCGTTCAAAAATCCAAGAGCGTTATCATCTTTGTTACGGTGGGATTTGGGGTCTATGAATTCAACTGATTTCACTTGTTTATTAGAGTGGATAATGCTGGTATCAACAGCCAGCCGATACGAGGCTTCCTCTATTCCCAAAGGATGGTTCTTTCTTATAGCCAAATCCAGGGAGAAGCTTGGGACTCACTAGCATTTTCTTATGGTTATTTGACTTCAAGCATTCCTCATCAAGATCCTGGACACTTTTGTACAACTGACCAATGCATCTTTTCATAGAGTTATCCTGCACTGCATCTGTTTCACAATAAACTCGAGTGGAAGAGTCAAGAAACTGAAGAGTAAATTAACAAACTCCTCCCCTGCTTCTGCATAATAAACCGTCTTCCCAGATTTGCTAACTATGAGCTTAATAGAAATCTTTTCTTCTTCCTCATTCGAGATTCAACATATATTTCTTGATCAAAACCTGAAGAAAGTGAAAAGATCATCAGAAACTAGCATTTCATTTCTTACTAGAAAATTAACTTTGGTGGTATAACAGATCATTTACCTCATCAACTCGTACATTGACTGTCTACTCCTCAATGCTATTCCATCCCGTGAATCCGAGGTTCTTAACTAAAGAAAAGCTTGTAGAAGTAAATGGGGGCATCACTTGTAAATCATCACTAATTATAAATCTGGCTGGACCTTTTACAAAGACCTCACCATCTTCAGCACCAGACACTGGAAGGGTGGCCTCCGTGTCCATTAGACGCTTACAACGATTACAACGAGCCGTTTGGTAATAACTAAAAACAAGACTGCTCCGAAAATTTCTGCAATGTGGATTAGAACGCGTAAAGTACCGCGTGGGTTCGCAATCATCAAATTTCAGTTTGAGGTTGTCCAAGAGATATTCTGTCCTATTGCGGGGACGTAACAGCATGGCTCTACATTCTTCAGTTCGGAAAAGCTGTGAGTCAAAACTCTCCACACTTCCATATATGTTGTCCATGCAACCAATTCCCAAGGGAGTTAGGCGGTGCCTGGGCGCCCGCCTAGGCGGCCTAGGCGGGTCTACGCGGGTTTAGGAGGACAAAGGGCGGTTGAGGCGCGCAGGGAGTTAGGCGGCGCCGTCATTTCACCCTAATCATTAGGGGTAGGCGCCAGGGAGTTATGCGGAGCCTGGGCGCCCACCTAGGCGGCCTAGGCGGGTCTAGGCGGGTCTGGGTGGGCGTTTTGCCGTTGAGGAGCGGACGAAGGTCGGTTGAAGCGCGCATGAGCCGCTGCTTGTTGGGAAGAAAGATGGAGAGACAGAGAGATGAAATCGAAACACAGAGAGGAAGGAGAAGGCGACGCTTGTGAAGAAGAGATATATGACCTAATTTTTAATATAACTGACGGGTTGGGTTTTGTAAAATTACCTTAAACATTGTATTAAAATGGGCCTATTTTTATTTTATTTTTTGCAGTTTTTTTTAAATATCAAGGTTACTGAAAATACAAAAATAAAAGTTAGATAATATCAAGGTTGGAAAATATTAAAGTTTTCTTTTATATATCTTATTATTTTGCATGATTTTGGTACAAATTTATAATTTATAATACAAAATATATATATTTTTTTTTAAAAGGGTGTCGAGGCCCCAATTACTCCTCTAGGCTCTAGACCACGCCTGCCGCCCACCTACAACCTACACATTTTTCGAACATATATTAGAAAAAGACAAGCATATATATGAAAATGGTCCTTTTCCAAATAAAGCCCACACCTTTAAGACACCTGAATGCAACATTGAATGCCTAATCGTGACTCCTAGTTGGGATGAGTTGTGAGAAAGATGGAACTTTAAGAAAGAAAAAAAAAGAATATGATGTCTAGAAATAGTAATGGCACAAAGAGTAAACCATTAAATCCCATATCAATATTTTTGCATATAATTAGTCCAAACAGCTCAGCATCATAAGTACATTTAGAAAAAAAGAAATACACATGAAATTCGAAGTTCAAACCTTTTCGGGTAAAACTGCCGAACTAAATAATGAAGCTAATGAAAACACAAAGACTTAATCGAAAGGCTTGCAGAAAGTAATATAAGTAGGAAAGGATCATGAGTCTGGAGAGATATTACAGGGAGGATCACTTGAGTGGGGGTGCATGTTATGACCCTCCATTCGTTGCTTTTGAAAAGGGAAGCATTCATTACTTGACTAGGAAGAAATCTCCAGCTTCACCACAACCTGCAGATTCCAATCTCTGAAATTAAGCATAGCATTCTGACTTCAACTTCCAGCTAAAGAGGTGTTAATGGAATCTCCAAAGGAGGCATCAAAGGCAAGAGCTTGTGATGTCTTCATGAACACCTCATTAATTTGAAATTATCTGCTTGCATGGTCCTATGGTTGAATCATACACTTATCATTGACTGAGCATCTGATCAATGCAAAGGGAAGTCTTTGGCTTCCATTGTTTAAAGGATTTTGGTCTAGCAGGCAGCAGCAGAAGCCACTGTGCATGGTATTCGGATTTGGAATTGGTACATGATCAAGCTTCAGTAGAGTTTCAGACAGAGGTTTCTTTGATACTAATGAGCGCAGAAGAAAGTTCAAAACATGGAAAAACAGACCATGAGGTCAAAACCACAAACACTACAGTTGCATTAAAAGAAAAATAAAACAATTGGCAAACAGCATTCAACCTCATGAACTCCTATATTCATGGCTCCAAGCTTTGTAAATACAGGATTGCTTCCCACCGATAACAGGGACATGTAAATCATCAGTAATTATGAAACTAGTTGATTCTTTTACAAAGATGCCCCCACCTTGCTCAGCACAGGATGAAACCGAAAGTGAGCACTTCAGATTCAAGCATCTTCCACATTGACACAGAACACCTTTGTAATGACTTCTTGACTTATTTTCGAAGTGGCATTGCCAACTATCACACAGAAAGTACCTTGTCTGCTCATCATTGTCAATTTTCAGTTTGATGTTTTCACAACGAGATTAATTCAACCCCATTGTGGGGACATAGCAACATCTCTTTACATGCTTCAGTTTGGAAAAGTCCCCAAACACTGGCAGACAAATTATTCATGCAACGTGATACTGAATGTTTAGTGTCATGCCTGACAATTGTTATCATTGGTATTGTCAAGAAACTCAAGAGAACATCAATAAAATCTTTATCAGACTCTACGAAGATAATTTTGTTGCTCCCCTTGTCCACCACGGCCTGCAAGCTTATAATATTCTTCACAGTTTTATCAGCCATTTATAATGTAAGAAAGTACAAAGCGGTAAGTTGTTTTTCTGCTTAAACATGAAAGGACTTCAAAATATAATTCAAGTATGGCAAAAGAGAGACAAAATTTTGCAGAATTAATAGCTTGGAAAACAGGTCAGAGATTCAGCAGATAACAAGTATATAATTGAAATCTAAAACCAGCGACCAACATTTTTATCAACATGGCTAGTCTGATCCTAAGTTACGTAGTCCATGAGGAGATTTTGAATGAATAAAGTTTTGGGAAAGCTTCATGAAATTCACCAGTCTTTCTCAGTAAATTTGCAGGTCTGCTTTTCCATTTCTGTTTTATATTAATCTATCTTCTAATTAAAGTGAAATTAATATAACTAGTGGGAAAATAAAATTAGGCATTGATCGACAGGTTCTCCTGTGCAGGAAAGGAAAAGAGCTCTTTCAGTATGCAAGAAATTAATGGAAAATTATAATGGAAAATGCCAAACAGCTCGACATCATAAGTACATTTAGAAAAGAAAAAAAAAGACATGGAATTCAAAGTTCAAACCTTTTAGGGGAAAACTGCTGAAGAAAAGGATGAAGCTAAAGAAAACACAAAGACTTAAAGAAAGGGCTGCATAAAGTAATATATGTAGAAAAAGATCATGAGTTTGGAATGATGTCAAAGGGAGGATCACTTGAGATGAGGTGCTTGTTATGACCCTCCATCCATCCTTAACTTTTGAAAAGGGAAGCATTCATTACTTGACTAGGAAGAAACATCCCGCTTCATCGTCACCTGAAGATTCCAATCTCTTTAACTAAGAATAGCATTCATAAATAAGAATAATACAATTCTGAGAAGAGAAAAAAGCAAATAGCCTACATAAGAGGCATCAGGTCAATGATGAAGCACAATTCCATTAAAATATCATAATTCTGCCATAGACAATAAAATTTCTAAAAATCCAGACATTTTTAGACCAAAGATATGTTAACTTTTAAGACTTACCTTAGGATAATTGCACCAAAAAGTTATAAATAAAAAAATAAAAAAAATCCCCAATAAAAAGCAAAAACTACAATGCAGTTATTATTTTATAACAAAACTTTTAAGGAAACATTAAGACACTACCATAACCACTGCAAAATAAAATTTAATAAATTGGTAGAAATAACACAAAAATCTGGTGATGCCAATACCATTCATTCATCCAAATCCTCTTTCAATCCTTGTTCTTGTTTGTTTGGTTTCTTCCACAATGAAATTGATTGGGTGCCAAACTAAGCAAAATGTATCCAAGTAAGGAAATTAAAACAAAATATATAGAACATATGACATAGTGTTGCTTCATTTACACTCCACCAAACCCAAATCAGTTTTTGTTTCTTTCTTATTATCAAGCTCTTTCACAAAACCTCCATGTCGATCTAATAACAAATTTACAGGCTACAAAATTATAAGTGTAGCTGATCATCCAAATATAATGAAACCATAGTCAGCCCAGATAACAAAACAATTGTTAATCACTAACAAAAAAGCACCTCCAAACTCAAATCTTATATCACAAAAGGCAAAATGAGAACAAAATCTACATCAAATACTTCAAAATCAACTTCTCAAACCAAAACATAACTAAAAAATTGAAATAAGAATCTAATCTAGAAAACACATACCTCACCAGATGAAAAACAGGGCTTTGTGTGAGAAGAAGGAAGATGAGAGAGAGGGTGTCATCGTCGATGGAGCAAATAAGGAAGAGGAGAGAGAG
>NW_018925298.1:0-24008 GCF_002207925.1 Prunus avium | reverse complement strand
TAATGCTATTTTAAATTAACTTTCCCTACAAAAACCAAATAAAAGAGATATAAAAATATAGTAAATAATGCACTTATCAAAGCACAGCAAGGTAAGCCTCCTTACTAGAAGCGGAAGCGGGGATTAAGATCGTGGTGTCTTCTTCTTGCACTAGTTCGACTTCGGCTCCGGCAACCATAATATCAAAGTTGAGAAGTGTTTGTGGGTGGATTTCTTTGTGTTTAATTTGAACCGGAGCTTGTAAAGCTGATTGAATAAGTTACACTACGGGCACAGATAGATAGATAGTAATGTAAAATCTGCGAAATTCAATTAATGTAATCAATGATTAGAGAAGGATCAATTATTTCACTTATGTTTTATTAGAGTTGAATATGATGAGTAGGGTGTAGTTATTAAAATTACATTTGTTTCACAATTCAATATATCATTTTTGATCATTTTATATTAGGGTAAATAGTTCGGTAGTAAAATGTACTGAGTTAATTTTAAGTTTCGTTTAACAGTATAACTACAAAAATAGCATCTCTCAAAGAAAAAAAGCAACAAAAATGGAAATACGCATAAATATGAACTACAGCGACGACAACAAGAATAATACTAATGGGAAAAGATCAAAGTAAAATTTCCTAGTTTTGAAAACACATAAAATATGAACAATTGGGGAATAACAAATAGTGTGATGATTCCCTTCATGCTTTATATACCCTGTTTCACCTATTAACCAACCATTTGCATGATATATTAGAAGAATAAACTAGAAATTTTAATGCTTGTTGGAATTGATATGTAATAGTAAAATAGAGATTTTAATCTTTCCCTTGAGAAATAAAGACCGTGGAGGAGAAAATGAAAAGAAAAGAAAAGAATAATTGCCATGATGTGCTAAGCAGTCAGCAAACCTTGCGTTACGTTTTGGAAATTTCAAGCGGCCCAAGTCAAAGCATATGTGGAGACTTCTGGCTATTGTCTTATGCCGCCTCCAAGCCCCTAAATTTCAAAGCAAGAATATTATACACGCAACGCAATCATCCCATGAATAATAACGGCTGTTGACAATATAATAGGTTACTGCATTTTATACCTTTTTATTTGGTGCTCCGCCTAAGGAGTGGTTCTTGGGTCCGCCGGTCCGACCAATTCATCCGTGTGACCATATTCACAAGCACATATGAGACTCAAATACAGAAATTTATGTATTTGTGAGTATGGTTGGACGGATGAGTTGATCCCACTGTTGGACTCAAAGAATTTTTCCCACCCAAGGTTTCTTTTATTTTCACGGTTGAAGACAGGAAATTGCATATAACAATCGAATTTCCACCTTTTGTTTAATAACGTAGTACCATGGATTATGCTTGATGCCATTTGGGAGTCTTGAAATGCAGTGGCTCTGACTTGTGAGAGGCCTTTCAAGACAACCACAAGTCTCAATGCCACAAATGTATTTGTCTGTTATCTTTTTAGTTTTTATTTGCATATCCAAAATGTCTTTCTACTCACAGTTCCATTCCAATAAAGAAAAATTACGGTTTTACCTTTTAAACAATTAATCATAAGACCTTCATAAAACAAAAACAAATACAATTATGAGGGCAAATTTTCATTTTCTAGGGGTGGATGGATTGTCCTAACACCCCCTCCCGCCCTTGGAAATTAAAAAAAATTCCTACCAAATAGCTCAAAACCAACCCTAGCCCGCTCCCCTCCCCACCTAAATGGCTCAGCCCATCACCCACCCCAATTTGGGTGGCTGTGTCCATGCCTACTTACACAATAAGCTGATTTGTCTTAATTATTTTAATTTTTGAAATTACTTGTAGGATGGCTAATAATGTCTAGAACGGAGTGACCAATTTAATATTATAATCAATAAATAAAAATAAACTTCGGTAGTAGGATTGATATGACTTATCAATCCTGAAACGTGCTAAGTATAAAATAAAGGAACAAGCAAAAAATTATTTTATATGGTAAAACCTCACCTCTGAGGAAAATCCATGGGACTCTTCAGTCCAAAACAAATCCACTATAGAACGATGATTACAAGAAGTACTCACACACTTATCCTAAACACATTCTAGATAATGTTTACCGACTTCTTCGTAACTCAACTTATATCATGAAATGATCTTTCGACACTCCTTGTGTTGAACGTAATACTGGTCACGATTGCTTTAAGTTCGTCGGAGACAAACCGCCACCACGGTCTTGGTGCCCTCAGTCGTATGGATCACCAAACATGAAAATGAATACAATATGAATGATGAAAGTATTTGATAAATCACCAAGTAAACATGGAACACTTGATGACTTATCTCGAAGATATGCACATCAGTTTTTGTTAGGAATTTTAGATGTTTAGACTAAATATCTAAAAGCTGTATGAAAACCAAGAACTTACGCCATGTCTTTATACATACTTATTCTCATTTTCCAAAGGGAATTGCATAAAGCCAAGAGATCAAATATTGCCTAAATAGATTTGATTCTTTATGCAATTGCGCTAGCTTATGCATGCTTTTCAATACCTTTCAATCCCATCAATTTATATAAGGAAACAATATAAACCAAGATGAAAACAATGAAACCAAATAGGATATTACAGAAACGTGCTCTCTAGGTCAAATATGAAAAAGGATATTTTAACATAAACCAAAATAAGATCCAACTAGGAAAATAATCTCAAAAGATAAAATCTAATCCTGTTAAAAATAGGACGAATATAAAAGCACTTGAGTGAAAATAACTCTAGCTAGGAATCCTATAATGATTATGTCATGATTTACCTAAAATCAAGTTTCTTATATCTAGGATTGTGCGGTTGGACAGCAAATACCGGAAACTGCCGGTTTTCAACATATATTTTTGATCGGCAAACCGTTGATTTTTTGGGTCAACGACCGAGCCAAAATGCTGCAGTTGCGAATGCAGATGCGGTTGCAGGATACCAAAGTCGTCGGCAACCGCAACCGACCGAGAGATAGAGAGACAGAGAGATGATGAGAGAGAGAGAGAGAGAGATATATATATGAGAGACGGAGGAGGAGAACGAGAGATATAGAGAGATGAGAGACGGAGGAGGAGAGCGAGAGATACAGAGAGATGAGAGACGGAGGAGGAGAGCGAGAGATATAAAGAGATGAGAGATAGAGGAGGAGAGAGAGAGAGAGACAAAGAGATGAGACAGAGAGATAAGAGACGGAGGAAAAGACAAAGAGATGAGACAGAAAAGCTGGTGCGGCACCTACGTGAGGAAGAAAAAGAAGTTGGGCTACTCTTTTTTTAAAACAGCCAGGGCAAAACGACATCGTTTTGGGCAAAGGAAATTTTTTAAACGACTTAGCCCAAACGATGCCATTTTGGTCCAGGTCTTTAAAAACAAAAACAAAAAAAACATCCTAGCTTCTTCTTCCTCGTGTAAGTGTTGCACTAGCTTCTCTACTGCGGCTAGAGAGATGAGAGACGGCCACAAACTCGTCTCTCTCTTCTTCTTCCTTCTCGTCTTTTCTTCTTCTTCTTCTTCTTCATTCCTTCTCTTTTCCGCATCCACAAACTCCTCTCTCTCTCTCTCTCTCTCTCTCTCTCTCTATCTCTCTCTCCTTTGTTTGTGCTTAACCGACAACCGACCGTCACTGAATAGAACGATAGCAACCAAAATAGCCGGCAATTGGCTGATGGCGATGCAATGGTGGTTCCCATTTTCTCCATACCACAGCTTCTCGGACGATTGCCGGTTCCATCGTTTCGGTGCGTTTACTGAACCGAAAACAACCCTACTCATTTCGATTAAGTCGTACATTGAAAATTTGGAATTGAATGTGTTGCACCAGAACTTCCATTAAAAGATATTCACACATTAATTCCCAACCTATTCTAGAGTCTAGGAAATACCAATACAATTTTCATACTAACAATTTTATAGGCCCTCGTCCCCATTGACTAAAACAAAACAAAAAAATCAAAAAATATTTAAAACTTTTATTGGTAAATCATAAATTTCTTTCCTCTTCTGCCATATTTCATATTTTAGAACCTCTATTATTTGCTATTCTAAAGTTGCAAAAAATTATTGTTTTGTTTTATCAATGAGGGGAAATATGATTAGAAATTTATAAAATCTAATTTTAAAAAAAAATAAAACCCTAAAGAATAGATGTAAACATACCCTTCTTTCCAAAAATCATGTTTCGACCATTCTCTTTTGCCATGCATGTAAATATAATGATATACTAGTGATTTGCCCCCTAAACTTGTACCTAATTTTCGATTCACCCCTTATCCTTTTTTTTGTAGAAAATTAAGGATATGGACTCTCTTTTTTTAGCCAATTTCCCCCTACAGTTTAAATTCTCAAATTTCATCCAATTTTCAGTTAAATTATTTTAAAATTTTATTTTTTGGAAAAAAAAGAAAGAAGAAAAATAGGAAAATTGAACTTCAAAAAAGAAAAAAAGAAAAGGAAAAGACACTGAACCAAACCTATGGCCACTCCCCTACCCTATCGCTAGGGCTGAGCATCGGGTCGAAACCAATGGTTTCTTAACAATCCAATCCAATCCAATTTTTTATTGGATTACAGATTTTACAATCCAATCCAATATGATCAGATGTTAGGATCCAATCCAATCCAATCCAATGTACATTGGATTGGGTTGGATTGGATGATCGGTTTGTATGAAAATATAATCATTGCAAAAGAACTTTAGTTTTTCATTACATATAATTCAAAATTCAATCCGAAGATACAACATGAAATTTAAAAACAACATTACATTAAGAACTACATCCATTCTTTAATTTTTTTTTATAAAAAAACTAAGGTTAACCAAAACACTCAGAGAACTCTTTTAGGCTTCCAAGTCCATCAATCCTTCCATGTTAGAGAGAATGCAATCATCCACATCAATTTTCATTCAATGTAAGTTTTGATGTAGGACCCAAAATTTCTACAAAGAAGAAAATATCATATTAAGATAAATATAATAAAACCAGTACTAATTAATTTAAAATATGAAAGTTATCTTGAAATAATATTTACCTGATTCAATGTCTTCAATATCATCTGTGATCTCAAGAATATTTACCCTACATGCCTCTGGACTATAACTTGTAGCAATGAGTTTGCCTTCTTCCTCCCCTTTCTTTGGTTGGAAAGACAAAGTTTTTTGCTTCTTATTATCTCGGCCAGGATACTCCTTACATTGATTTGCCAAATGACTCAACAAGTTTGATGTCCCATTTTTCTTGCTACCACATGCATATATTTTACTGCAATACTTACATTTTGCTTGAGGATTTTTTGGATCATCTTGCAATTTAATAAAGTGTTCCCAAACAACTGAAGGAGGTCTAGAAGGTTTTCTCTTACCTTCAATGGGAGTAGAATCACTGGGTTTTGTTTCTTGTGGCAACACTTCAACATTTGTAAGTTTGACAGCATCAATAACATTAGTAGTTGAAGGCGCATCAGTTGGTGGTTGACTTGTATTTCCAGTTTGGTTTTTCATGGAAGTTGAAGTTGTCATCTGTTTCATAAAACTCTGTTAATATTATGCTTGAATGATGAATCACTGAGTTCTTGAACCCAAAAATAATAAACACTTACCAAATATGCTGATAAAGGGTGTGTGGGAATTCTTTTGAGCTTGCTAACAATATACTAAAACTCGTGGACCCTTGGTAAGTAAAGCAAGCATGATAGCTACTATATCTAATATATTAGCAATATATGGGAGTTTGTGAGCATTGAGCATGCTGTGTTGCGTATGGGAAATACAAATATGGGGTTTCTGACCATGTTGTTGAGCATGTTGAGTATGGGTAATATATATGGGGTTTCTGACCATGTTGCGTATGGGAAATACAAATATATTTATATATTTTACAATATGACTAATATATATATATATAAATGCATATATATTGGATTGGTTCGGTTTTAGTTGGATTTTGAAATCTTCATCCGCCATCCAAACCGATCCAATTGGATTTTCAATTTTCTGATCCAATCCAATCCGCCGATGTTGTCGAAACCAATAAAAATTGGATTGGATTGGGTTGGATTGGTCGGTTTTAGCGGATTGGTTTGGATCCTGCACAGCCCTACCTATCGCCAACCCCCCTCCCCCAGCTATATCTCCTTCAGCAACCCCATCAACTCTAAACCCTAAAACCCTAAAACCCTAGCCGAAACCCATCCCCAACCCTTGCCCCCAAGTCCCACGATTATGGGTTTAGCCAAAGGAGAAGAAGCAAGGGAGAGATAGAGGCAAAGATGGAGATAGACACAGAGAAGAAGACAAAGACATAGGGAAGAGAAAAGAAGAAGAAGACGAAGAAGGAAAAGAGAGAGAAAGAGAGAGAATACTTGGGATTAATTCAACAACATCATCGTGAGGGAAGAGAGTAGCGGACTGTTCAAGCTCTCCAAGATCCATAAAACGTGTTTGGTTTCGGTTAGTGTCATCTCCTTGATTTTGCACAGCACAGATTCACAAAAACAGAGGCGCTGGGTTATTATTTAGTGATAAACATAAATGTTAAGACTTTTTTTTTCTGTGCACATAACCCATTTTCTTATAAACTCTATTAACACCCAAAAAAACCATAACTTAAACAGAGACCCAGAAACCAAAAACATAACCAATTAGCAGAGAGAGATAGAACAATAAGTAGACCTGAAATAGAAGGAATAGTGGGAATACAATTCTGGGTTTGTTGAAGCTGCTTTGAAGCTCTGCATTTTCCTATTATGACTATTATTTCAGTTTTTATTTTATGACTATTATTTCAATTTTCAATTATTTATTATTTATTTATTTTTAATGTACAAAATAACTATTTTACCCTCATATTTAACAGAAAATTGGATGAAATGTTGCGAATTTAGACGGCTGAGGGGAAATTGGCGAAAAAAAGAGTTCATATCCTTAATTTTCTAAAAAAAAAGAATAGGGGGTTAATTGAAAGCTATGTACAAGTTCAGGGGCAAATTACTAGTATACCCTAAGTATAATGACTCAAAAAATTTACATATTCCTTACCATTTTCACAATCTAGATTTTTTTTTTTTTTTTTTTTCCCCTAATCAAATGAATATAGGAATCTATGCCTCCTCCAAAAGTAGCGTTTTAGTAGGGGAATGACATAAAGGAATATTACAATTACAGTAACGTCCCGATTCGGTTCACCGATTTTGGTTTCAACGGCTGCCTTGGAAGTGCGCGTAGCGTTGATATTGATATGCAAATAGACCAAACCAAAACCCGTTTCACAGATAAACAACTTGTGGCATCCATCAAACACGTGATACTCCCAAAACCCAAAATTGTTTTGATGCAAAACAGCTTCAATATTTAATAACATCTAGTCTCATTGAGCTTCGGCTTTGTAACTAGCTTTCTCCTCCTAGATTTCCATTGCTTTTGAGACTAGTCTTCTCAGGTCAGATTTCTTGATTGCTAAGCAAATACAGCAAATTTTTGTTAAATTTCTGCGAACCCTTTTGCTAAATTTAGTTAAAGAAGCCAAATTTCTGGTATTTGAGAGCACCCATTTATTTGGTTTTGCAGAAAGAAGCGAAGTTTATTAAATCTGTGAAAGCCCATTTGTTTGGTTTAAGTGTCTGATAATTTTGTACTTGATTTTGTGTCTCGGGGCAGATGGAGATTGACAAGGCAATCACAGAGTGTGATGATCGAAGGCTCAAGACGAAGTACAGCAACGCTATCTATGTTATTCAGAGAACTCTTGCGCTGCACTCGTAAGTTCTTCTGTGTTCCCTTCTGGGCATTGTTTGTTTTTGTAACTTTTCCAGCTTCTTGCATTTGTTCTAAACTGGATGCTGTGGTTTTTTGGGTCAATGCCTTCATCTTAATAGCTAAATATTGTAGGGATTACAAAAGGAGATGGAGTTTTGAATTTTATGCTTCGGGTTGTTTAGATTTTAAGTAATATGTAGGCCGTTCAAACTGAATCATTTAGTTGTAAGCAGGACCAGCTTAACGGCGGGTTTTGTTCATTGTCATCTTCCATATAAACGAAACTGATCAAAATCATTTTTTGTTCTTATTTTTACTACATTTTCTCAGACATTAAATGAATTGAGCTAAAACCACTGTATCAATTACACTGTGACAATATTTCTGCTCCTTCTCAAGTTTGCTATAATTGGTTTACTCTCCCATGTATACTTTTCATTTTGAACTCAATGCAGTTACTGAAGTGTTGTTTCTGATTTGTTTCTGATTTTTAACATGTTTAGGTTTGCATCATGTAATGCTCTTACTGTGAGGTGCTTTAAACCTAAAATATAGTAAAAGACAAAATCAAATTGGTTGGTTAGTTGATTCCTGATACTGTCTTGATTGGCAAATACTTAGATATTGATGTGTAGAAGTATCTTGTAAAATACTTATTTGAATCTGAGTGATGGATTGGAATCTCAGTTAACGGTACTCTGCTTTTCCTTGTCGGTACTTGTCCGGTTTGTCGCTATCCCTTTAAGATTCTTTAGATGTATACACCACGTGTTGATGGCGATCTGGGCACTATGAGCCAGACTAGGCTTGCAAATTTCTTTATGGATTTTGCATATATGTCATTCTTATCTGGAAAGATATTCCTACCAAAAGGTCTTAAATTACACCACCCTTGAATTTTTCTTTGTGCAAAATACTCTTTTCTAGCTTGACGACAAACATTAATTTAAAGACCGTTAGATGTTTCATTATTACATACAAGATGGTTCAAATGAAACATTGTGGGAGAATAATAATATAATAAATCAAATAAGTAAATGCACTTGAGGTGCTCCTGCTCTCTTGATACCTTAGAGTTCGGAATTTCACATTCGAACTCTGCTGTTGAAAGTTGAAACATCGAGATTTGACTAGTCATGCTCCTTAGTCTGCATGCAAGTACTAAATTGTTTTCGTCAACAGAATTGAGGAGGTCGCCTTCAGCTTTAATGGGGGAAAGGATTCAACTGTAAGTTTTAAGTGATTTTTCGTGGCTTATCTATCAGTTACCTTCTGTGTCATTGATAAATAGTAATAACTTGGTTCTGTAGGTTTTGCTGCACCTACTTAGGGCTGGCTACTTTTTGCATAAGGGGGAGAAAAGCTGTTCTAATGAGGATGTAAAAGACTTTCCAATCCGAACAATATATTTTGAGTCCCCATCTGCTTTCCCCGAGATCAACTCTTTTACTTATGATACGGCCACTACGTGAGAGATGCTCCGCTTCTTACCTTTTTTTCCCTTTTTGTTTATTTTTGTCTTTAAATGTCATTGTATGATCATAAAATTTCTAGTTTTAGCAAGATTATAAGAATGCATTTGTTTAAATTTTATTAACTTTTAAGCCTATGAAATGTTGTAGCCTTCAATTGACATTCTAATTTAAGCAGCTATGGTTTGCAACTGGATATCATTCGCTCGGATTTCAAGTCTGGCTTGGAGGCTTTACTTAATGCGAAACCAATCAAAGCTATTTTCCTTGGTGTCCGAATGGGTGATCCTACTGCGGTACTTTGATTTTCTATTTCGGCAAAGTCACAATCATATCGTAGACATATCTCTGGCTATCAGATTATCTTCCAGAGTTTTGTGACAAAGATGCCTAAACTTTTGTGAGGTTTACAATCTTGTAGGTTGGTCAAGAACAGTTCTCGCCTAGTTCACTTGGATGGCCACCTTTCATGAGGGTGAATCCTATATTGGATTGGTCATACAGGTATGTTCATTTACCATATGCTCTGTCCTCAATTTTCTTTATTTTTGGCAAATGGTAAGGGCTGTTAGAGAAAAAGTTCATTTCTACTAGAAAAGTGCATTTCTGTCGTTTTCAATATGGCTGGAGGAATCGTCATCTCTTCATGACAATCAGAATGGGGCTTTAAAAGTGTTTCTAATACCATATATCTGTCAAATTCCTTCAGCTTCTGAGCGCATCATACCTAACTTTTTGCCTAAATTCCATGCTAAGATTGATCCTTTTGCACTGGACTAATTTGTTTGGTGTTTATATCTCCATGAATGTTTATGCTGATTGTAATGTAGAGGAAATGGTTGTTATCCTCTTAATCTGAACTTTCGAGGGGTTTGACTTCCATGTGTTTCATTGCAGAGATGTGTGGGCTTTTCTCTTAACTTGCAAAGTCCCCTACTGCAGTCTATATGATCAAGGGTAATACTTTCTCTATGTGGCTTGAACTGTTGCTTTGATTCTTGGCTTTTCTCAGTGCTCACAAGACTTTTGAGTGTTACAAGTTGGTTATTGATGCAGATATTGTCACATGTCATTTGATTTCACTCTTCTGTTATACTCGTTTAGTCATGTTCGGCTAATTGGTTTCTGTTATTTTCTTCGTTCTCACAGTTACACTTCAATTGGAAGCATCTATGACACAGTTCCAAATGCATTATTGTGCATTAACAATTCCTCCGGCAGCAAAGAAGTATTTAGACCTGCATATTTGCTTTCTGATGGAAGATTAGAGAGAGCTGGGAGAGTTAAAAAACTTCCTTCATCAGTTAGTAGGCATAACCCTGCTATTATCAATGGCCTTGACAACGTGGACTTGCATAAGAGTAGCCTACTCACGGCCTCAGCCATTGCTGTGGGAGATGAGATTTTGTAAGTCGTTGGTATTACGTACTTTTATTGCAATCAATATCCATAATTGTATTGTTCTGAGTGTAATGGTCCTGTATACATTGGATGTGCCATGATATCAATGATGAGTGATTACTCGTTTAAATTTCAGGCCTTTTTTTAGACTTTCAATAGAAACCATTTATTCAATTCTTGATCTTCTTTTGTATTTAGTAACCTTCATCTAGAAGAAAAAAAAGGGTCTTTCTTCTTGAAGAAAAGTGGGGCAGGGTGGTTTAGTTTCATTAGCCAGCCATTTAGGTTTTTCCTTTCTTTTTGGTGCTTTTGTTCAATATCTTCAGATTTATTGTTTTTTGTTGTATTTTCCCCTGGATTCATGATTCTTACATGTAAATATCTTTCATTTTCTCATGGTTTAAGGCTAAACAATCACTAATTGTTTCAAAATTATGGTTATGCCCTTTCGAAATTGGATTTTAGCACTTCGAGTTAACTTTTGTAGTGATCAAGCCGCGTTACATGATCATTTTTTTTTCTTTTATTTTTAATTATCACGTATGCAAAAAGAAAACAGAAACAGTCAGTAGTGTAGGGGACTGAAAATAAAGGACAAGAAAGTGTTGTGGAATGAAATGAGCTTCAAATGTCGTGGCCTTTTAGTTCTCAACCCAGTGTTATTTGTAATAACTTATTACTGAAGTTTATTGTTTTCTTTGTATCTGTTTGATAGCTCAGGTTTGGCACTGTTGAGGATCAAATAGGGCCCTCATTGTGTAGAAAGCTCCATTCTATTGGCTGGTCGGTATCACAAACTGCTGTTGTTCGGAATGATGTGAGTTACTGTTGCAGAATAAATTTTTTTAAACCACAATTTGGCCTAGTTACAATGTACCTATGTGCCAACTTATGTCACTGCAATGATGGATGTGCAGTTACATATGGAACTTGAAACATGCATTTACTCACATCACCTTACTGTTTCATCTTCTATGACATTCTTTTGGTAACCAACAGATAGATTCTGTGGCTGAAGAAGTCGAGCGACGACAATCAACTGATGATATGGTAATCATTACAATTTGTTTGAGAGTTATTTAGTTGGTTTCTTAGTGATGAAATGAATGAGGGATTTGCCTATCTTGGTGCTTATTCTTTATGCAATTTTACTTTTCATGACTATGTAGGTATTTATATATGGAGGGGTAGGCCCACTGCACTCAGATGTCACTATGGCAGGTGTTGCAAAGGCTTTTGGGGTTCGTCTGGTACGTTTGTTTTTATTGAACTTTCTCAATCACAAAACAGTGATATTTCATTGAATCTATTAGTCTTTCATTCTGGGAAAAAGGAAATCTCTATTAACCCTGCAACCTCAGGGACTTGTAAAATGGTGTTCATAGGAAGATCATTGAGATGTCCTAATTTGTGCCAGCTTTTTAGTTGTCCTCAAAGTCTCTAACTGATCAAGGTTGGTCAATTTTCATTAATTTAGGCTCCTGATGAAGAATTTGAAGAATATCTGAGGCATCTTATAGGTGATCAATGCACTGGTGACCGGAATGAGGTACTTAGATGTCGAGAAATTTCTCTGATAGCATATGGTCTCATTGTGTTTTTTTTCTTCTCCTGGTGGTTACTTTCTGCGTACTGTGTTCCCATAATTTTTTTTATTTTGCATATCTTACTGTGCCAGAGTCTTCACAGCATGAATTTAATCTTATTCTTGTTTTTTTTCCTTCTCAGATGGCTCTGTTGCCTGAAGGTATTACTGAGTTGTTGCATCATGAAAAGCTGATTGTCCCTTTGGTATGTATTTGGAAGGTCACATATGATAGTTTTGTTTTTTGTTTCTCTGGTCAGCTAGAATTTAAGATACTGTGCTGAAGCTTCCACTGTCAAAAACTGCTTAAATGTCTTTCTCTTGGCCAATTTCTGTGCATAGATATCTTTCAATCGATAAAGTGCTAATCTTATATAGCATGGCATCTAATGATTGTCTCTTGCAGATTAAGTGTAAAAATGTAATAATCCTTACGGCAACAAATGCCTTGGAGCTGGATGAGCAGTGGAACTGTCTAATTGAACTAATGAGATCCGATGATGTGCTACTAATGATGCAATCATTTGTATCTAAGCATTTGACAACAAATCTTACAGATGTATGTAATTCTGTTTTCCATGATATTGTCAATATATTAAGTCTTGAAATTTTGAGTGTGTACACACACACAGACACACACACATTGATATGTTGGGTAATGTTCTTTCCAGAAGTCTTCATGTTAATTGCTAAGTGTTAATCTGAACCACACATTTAAACAATGAGCCACCTGATCAATGCAGGTAGAAATTGCTCGACCTCTGTCAAAACTTTGCCTTGAATTTCCAGACCTTTACATTGGTAAGTGCCTTTTAAAAACTGTACATTCCTAGGAGAATGTGATATCTAGTATCTTATTCCAATTTTGATCTTCATGTGAAATATCAAGGTTGTCATCGCAAATCCAGAAAGGAGCCTCTTATACTTTATTTCAAGGGCAAGGTACAAGAACATTTCCCAGGTTCCAAATATGCAATTAAGTTATGCAAGTTGTTCCACTGAATTTAACCCTTTGAGAACTTTGGTTGCAGGACCAAGATCGAATTGAATCAGCCGTAGAAGCATTGAACAAGAAGTTCTGTCCGGGGGCTTTCGTCGAAATCAACTCCAGTTGATGGCAGCATTGTTCAAGTAGTCTTCTCATGCGTCAAATTGCTGAGTTATTCCACACTTGAACCGGCCTCTCTTATATGAAAATGTTGATGGAACAAGAGGAAATCCTCCCCATGTATTTGTTGGATGGAACAAGGAGATCATTGCAAGGGAATTTGAAAGGGGAGAGAGATGAGGAAAAGAAACTGGGCAAAGCCCCCTATAATTGGAGGGAAATGTTAACAATTACGTTATTATGAACAATTAGGTTAAATACAAATGTACTTTGCACTAGATGGAATCTCACAGTTCACTACCATCACAATACTATTCCATGTGATCAACTGGATGGTTCTTTTTAACTATTCAGTTTTATCCTGATTAATAACACAAATCCAATGAAAAACTGATGGATTTAGGTTGACCATTACTTGACGCGATTCTAAATTGTTTTATCATGTTACATGTATGAACTTTTGTAGAAAGTGATTTGTTTAGATTGAAGATTAGGGGGACTCTAGGCTTAAGTTGTTGATTTATGAAATGTGAGCCGATCGGAACATGATATGATTAGTAAACAAGTTATGTGGTAGGTCAAATCACAATTAACATAATTATATGGTTTTTATGTGGTAGGTCAAATCACAATTAACATAATTATATGGTTTTTTTTTCCAGTCATACGTAATTATATGGTTAGGATTGATATAGTCGACACTCAAATCCCTTTTTAATCCCAACGTTCCCTCTTCATTCTTGTTAATATTCATTTTCTCTTTTATGAAATTTGAATTCATGACCTCCTTAACAAAATGAAAATTGGATGATGCTAGACTAAATGGATAGTAACATTATATTTCTGAACTTGCAAAAATCAAAATCAATCCTGGTTGCATCCAAGATGACGCTTATGGTTGTTGGCTTCATGCCATGGCCATTTGGCCAAGTGAGACCACATGAAGGGGAGAAAGAGTAGGGAAGAAATGAGTCAAAGGACCTTTCGTCGTTTAAAACATTCCCTTCCAAAACGACATCTCTTAAAATGTCGAATGTTAAAGCCACAACCTTTGGTCTTTCCGAGAGAGAGAGAGATGGAGGGAGGAGGGGCTGGTTGGAGTGGCGACGAAGCCAACACCACCAAGAAGGGATTAGCGGGCACGGGCTTGGAATTACCAGAGAATCGCCATGGAAACCTAAAAAGTGCTTCCAGCGACCAAAACCTCAAAGACCTTCTTCTCCAAATCAAGTCCTGCAAATCCCCAGTAAGCACTCAAATCATCCATAACCCACATTTCAGTTTTCTATTTTGTGCTCCTATTTTCCTTTGCAAGTTGCAACCCATTAAACCCTTATCTGGGTTCTTGTTTGTGTATGGTTGTAATCGTTTTGGGTTTTGTTTATCTTTTCAACTCCTTGCAGGCTGTTATCAACTATGGCGCATCTTGGTATGTCTCATTCTCCGGCTATTTTTTACAACTTTGTGCACATTCATTTTGAGCTCAAGTTGTTTGATGTATAGCTTCAATGAAAAATTGAGTGAATTGCTTATTTTTGGTCTTATTTTTAGGTGCCGTGTGTGTAGCCAAATCCTTCCTGCATTCTGCCAGCTGAGTAATAGTTTTCCAAAGCTCTCTTTCGTCTATGCAGACATTGATGAATGCCCTGAAACTACTCAGCACATTCGGTACACGCCGACCTTCCATTTTTACCGAGAGGGTGAACGGGTGGATGAGATGTTTGGTGCTGGAGAAGAGCGGCTTCATGATCGGTTGTGGTTGCACTCCTGAACTGTTTGTTTCAAACAATTATTCAGCTGTGGTTGTGGGTATAGTTTGCACCCAAAATCTGTATGGCTTTGTATAATTTGTACCCAAGCTATTACTTAAGTTGTTGGATTTCTTGCTATGAGCCTACAATCATGCAATTACTAGATTTTGATTGTTCACGATGAGCTTCAACGTTGAGATATAAAAAGACAATCAGATAAATTTCACAAATTGGTCAATCAAGTCCAATGCCAGAACCCTCAACAATCAAGCTAATGGGAAAAGAAAGAAAAATGGAAACATGAAAAATGACAGAAAGATAAAAGACAACGCAACAAATGCTACAGGCTCCTCCTAAAGTTTGCTACTATCTCAACTTTAAAGCACACATCTCCTACCCTCAACTCTAATTTGAGCCTTGAAAATGTAGACCTCAACATCAGACGTGTGCATTGAAGTTCTTTATTCTTCTCTAGCAAGATGAATAATTGCGGCGATGATGGTAGCCATTTGCAAAAACTAGCTCACTTTCTCAGGCCTTTGGCTTGAGGATCTTTACGGTCTCCCAAGTGAAATCTGGATCATCACGGCCAAAATGACCATAAGCAGCAGTCTTTTGATACCTGAAGTTGCCTCCTCTTTTCAAATCAAGGTTGTTGGCAATCATTCCAGGCCTAAAGTCAAAATTCTCCTTGATGAGAACCAATATCTCCTTGTCTGGAATTTTTCCGGTTTTGTAGGTATCCACAAAAACTGATAGAGGTTCTGGGACGCCGATTGCATAAGAAACCTGCACAATACAGCGCCGAGCAAGCCCTGATGCGACAACACTCTTTGCTGCCTGCCTTACAATGTATGCGCCACTCCGGTCCACCTTGGTTGGATCTTTCCCTGAGAAAGCACCACCACCATGAGCACCCCAACCACCATACGTGTCAATGATAATCTTCCTGCCCGTAAGCCCAGCATCTCCATGGGGTCCTCCAATGACAAATCTACCCGAAGGATTGAGGTGATAAATAGTTTTGTCATCAATGAATTGGGCTGGGACGACAGGTTTGATCACATGTTCCTTCAAATCACTAGCGATCTGCTCATTTTTGACAGTCTCATCGTGTTGGGTTGAGATGAGGATGGTGTGCACCCGAATCGGGACCATGGCCCCGTTCTCATTCCGGTACTCAACAGTCACTTGGGTCTTACCATCAGGCCTAAGCCATGGGACTGTTTTGTTCTTTCTGACCTCAGTAAGCTTGGCACCAATCTTGGTGGCAAGGACATGAGTTAATGGCATGAGCTCAGGTGTTTCATCTGTGGCGTAACCAAACATGTGGCCTTGGTCACCGGCTCCAATTTCCTCAGGCTTCTTGGTGAGGTGGCCATGAACTCCCTCTGCAATTTCAGGGCTTTGCTTCTCAATGTTGACAAGGACCTTGCAGTTGTCAGCATCAAGGCCTACATCAGCTGATGTAAACCCAATTCCCCTGCAAGTGTCTCGAACTATCTTCTCATAATCTACCTTAGCCTGGGTTGTGATCTCACCAAAGACCATGACCATGTTGGTTTTCGTACACGTCTCACAGGCAACTTTGCTCTCGGGGTCTTGTTCCAAGCAAGCGTCGAGAACGGCATCCGAGACTTGGTCACAGAGCTTGTCAGGGTGACCCTCATTGACAGATTCAGAGGTGAAGAGGAAGGTTTCCATCTCTAAACTGAGAAAAACCAAAAGATCGTGTGTTAATTCTCCAATTTGACATTAAAATATTGAAATCTCAGCAACAGAGAAGCACATGTAATGCCTAAACAATTCCCATCTTACTCAATCTCATTGCCTGTTAAATCATGCACAATATCTAACTGATGATATTAGAATTTAGATTTCAACAAAATCTAGAGATTGATGAACAGAATTATCAACAGATATCGGCAACAAATCAAGGCAAACCAAAAAAATGTGACCATAAATCTAAGATCTAATTAAACAGCAGAATTCTTGATGAGATCTAACAACGAAAATGAGAGATCATGCAGCCACAAAACCATAACAGCAAATCCTCAAAGCATTAAACAGAGAAATCAAAACGTTATGTACACATTCCAAAGAATGCAATGAATGAATTGGATCTTAACAAACAGATGGCATGCTAACAAAAAAATAGATATCAATCAGCCCCAGATTGTCTAAAGCAATTGGGAAATATGAGATCAAGATCCAATGGACATCGAACTAAACCAAGTTAGATGCAGAAAGGAAATGAGATAAGAAAAAAGAAGAACGAACCTGAGAGCGACAGAGGAGGAGGAGGAGGAGGAGGAGGAGGAAGAATGAGAGACGTGAAAAAATGAAAGAGAGGATGGGGTGAAGGGCAGTTTGATTTTATATATAGATGTGAAGAATCGATATGCGGCGTGGCGCCGGTTACGTCTGACTCGTTCTCTCTCTCTGCCATTTGGCTTGGTTTGGATTGGCTCATAATTTACTTTCCCGCATGGTGGTATTGGGCCCTACTTACTTACCACGTGGAGTTTGGCTCCACAAATCAAATCTTGCCAACTCATTTCATGAGATGACGTGATATGCTGTGTTAGTGTGTTATCACTTGGTGTTATTGTCGCATATAAAATTTTCTTCTGAATGACGAATTTATAAACTTTTCAGATGGCAAAGTGTAACACAGCTTATAATTTAGGGGGCATTGCTAAACTTTTTTGAAAATCACACCGATATCTTAAATTACTCTAATATATGAAAACGGGGATCAAACTCGAGTGCAAAGAGGCAGACACCCGGGATGAAACTCTAATGTATGACTAATCTGTGAATGTAAAGATTATTATATTCATACCATAAATTCATAACCAAGTTTTATCATATTGAAAGCCAATCAATTGACGTATCTAATCCCGTGTATCAAGTATGAATTGACTAATGCCTACTCCTAATTTCACGATCATATGAGTAATCAGAATACTGTGTGTTGAATATTCCCAAGAGGTGGGCATATACTTAATGATGCTTCACAAATTAGGTCGGTTGTGATAAGTAGTGGTTAATCTTTGGCCTTTAACCAAGAATGAGCAAGTCGGTGCCACACGCCTCACTTGTGAGCTGCATAAACAACAAGACAACTTCGCTGGAGCGAGTATGAGAGAGCGATGGGTTGCAGTCTTAACTGTTTTTGGTTTTTCTTTGTTGTTTCTTTGGAGGTGCTGTGTTACTCTTTTTTCTGACTTTATTTTCCTCTTTGGGGGTTTTTTAAAGCAAGGTTTTAAGGAGGTCATTCTTAACCCTCCGGTTCGTCAATTGATTCTATTGTATCTGTTGATGCAAGTTCAATGAAGTTCTTATCTTTGAAAATAAATAAAAAATTAAAACAAAAACAACAAGACAACTTGTAATTCCAAAAAAAATGTCCTCTATTTTTTTTTTCTTCTGTAGAATTACACCCTTTTCCCTACTCCCTGCTGCTGTGTTTTTTGCTCAATAAGATTGCTGATCCTGAGAGCTTAAAGTTGAAACCAATTGTGGAAAAGGGTATGAATAATTAAGCTAAAATGTAGTGAAGAAAATCCAAGAAAACTAGCTAGGCATGGAAAAGAATCATATATTAGTAGCTTAGGCCAAGTTGAAGTCCAAGGGCAGCATGGACAACAAACAATGTCATGATCCCAGTACCCAAGACCCCATGAACAGTTCTCAATTGAGGTTTGCCCTGTAAATAAAAAAGGAAGAAAAAAATACTGAGTTTCTTGAACCATTGCTGAATAAACAAAAAAAAGAGATAGATGGCAAGAAGGGTTCTCTAGATTTACCTCAAACAAAGCAGGTAAAATGGTTTGTATGGTCAAGAGGCCAAGGCCAATAAGCCCTGTGACAGCATGAGAGCTGCAAACACAGATACAGATAATTTCCAACCTCAGTACAAAGCACAATATATATTCATTCCAAAGAAAAGGGAAACTCAAAGAACATAATTTTCTAAATGTACCTCTCAAAAATGGGTTTGTCTGAAGTGAGAAGAGAAGTTACTCCACCAGTTGCTCCAAGAGCGAAAAAGAAAAACATGCCAGCTAGAAGCTTAGGGTGCAAGTCTTTGGCATTGGCCTTCTCCTCCTGAAACAATAACAACATATCATGATCATTGATCAAGATACTACTTAAAATGTCTGGCATTGTTGTTTGAATCACAATACATGCCTACCACATCATCAGAATACCGTATCCGGTAACCAAGATATGTTCCATAGCCTCCCATGGCAAAAAGCACCACAGCCTACAAAATGAAAGAAATCATAGACAGCTTTAGATAAATGCCATCTTCGAACTGGACGTAGGCTACACACGGGCCGAACCAATATAAATCCTTGTGTCTCTTGGATTTTGCTATTTTCATATTTGTCTTGTTTGTTTCAACGGTTCCCGTATTGTCCACCCAGTGCAATCCGCTTCCGCTGCGCACAACACCCAATGCACAAGCCAGCCAGGAAGACCAAATGATTTAACAAGCTCAACGAAAGGCTCGAACAGAGATGTCACAGCTCCAGCTATCATCAAAATTTTCAGGTACATATACATTATGAGTACAAAATCAGTAACATTACTAGTTTGAGATAAGATTTAGCTGCTGTGATGTGATGAAAGGACTGTTTATGCTTTAGAAGCAGAAAAAATTCAGCAACTCAGAAAAACTAGGCATGGGAAGTACATAAATCTACTAAATATCCAAAATATCTCAAGAATTTAGAAAATGAAGATTGCAAGATGTGCTATATATGCTTGAGTTCAGCTTGCTAATGTTAGGCCCTCACTGTCACTCTTTTATTAAATCTCAATATCTCTGAACCCAACAACAAATGCAAGTGAGAGAAATATTGAATAAATTTGAAAGGCTCAATTGCTATACAAAAATGTACATACCTCCAGGAAGAGCAGCCACAAGCAGCAGAGGCAAAGGACTGAGGGAATACAAAAGGGTCTCGTTGGGCTTCTTCTCCATCCCTAATTCTTTTTGCTGGTCAGCCTCATCAACAACATCTACACTAGAAATTCTGGTGTTCTTGATCACAAGAGGACATGGGAGAGCTCTTCTTTTGTTTGCTGATGATATTGCAGGCGACATTTCCGTAGGGAAGCATTTGGAGGAAGCTACAGAGGCACGCAGCAGAGGGGAAGAGAGATTCAGAGAAAGATGAGCAGAAGCAGTAACAATAGCCATTTGATAGATATCAGAGTAGACTGTGTTTGATTCACGGAGACTGAGAGAGTGAGAGAGTGAGAGAGTGAGAGAGTGAGAGAAGATGGAAGAAGCCACCAAAGGAATTTTAAGGAGAAGAAGATAGAAAGAGGCAGAGAGGCAGAAAGAGACACGACTTGCACCCACAAAAGTTAAATGATTTGGTATGGTAATGACCTTTCCACGTGGTTTCAACACGAACGCCTACGAGGCACAAAACCAATCTCTCTCTTTTCCCGACCAAAAAAAAAAAAAACTAATTTCTTTCGGTGTACTTTCCACTGAATGGTTCTGTGATGGGGAGGTCCCTGTCAAGCATTGAGGAGGGTGGTGAGGGTACACCTATGGTTAAAGTGGTGAGCAAAAATGCACCCTAGCATATTATTCACAATGCTCTCAGCACTTAACAGTCAGCAGACTGTTTCATGTATTCACTAGGAAGACATGAAATACTGTATTTTTACGGTACATTCATTTAATAAGTCAAATGTGCCACTTAATTAGCTGTGATATACCCAATAAATATGGTATTTTCATATGCTCGTATTAAGTACGTGAATATATCGTAGACGAACTTCTGCACACAAACCTAATTTACTAAACAGTAAGAACAATCGCCTATTTATATACAACTGATTACACTTAAAGTTTTATTCTATGTACATACGGTGTGAAGTAGCCATTCATGCACTAATGTGAGGATTAGCCATATGCTTGTTATTGTACCTGGCATCCATCATTTCCTGCTCTAGGCTCTCGATGTGTTTTTTTTTTCTTTTAAATTTACGCATATATGATATTCGAACTTAAAATCTATTTCAAGACCTGAAAAATTGTGACAGCATAAAAACCTAGCTGATTTCCAATGTCACTCGGTTAATTTAGTCAGCTCTTGATCGAACAGTAGTAGACATGAAAACAATTTTAAATATTTACATCTCAACTAATGTTTCATCTCAATTTTTAACCGGGACTTATTGCAACCAACTATGAATGCTGGATTTTAGCCAACTGATATTATTAGGAAAATCCTCCGAAAAAAATATTATTATTAGGAAAATAGAGCTGTGGTGAGTAGCAGATATACACAATGTGCGGAATGGACTCTTGATTTTGCCTGCCTCGTCTCCTGTGTGTATGTGGTCTTCAATTCACTTTCTTGGCCCGATGGCATAGGCTCAGACTGCTTCAACTTCAATTTTGCCACTTTAACCTAACAACAGGCCGAATAATTGGTAGATACTTTTGCTCCTTGTCTGCAACACATTCAACATACACAAGTCAAAATTAGGGCACCAGGAAGATGTCAACAAACACAAGCAATAATTTTGTACCAGCTAAGTTGATCAAGCGAGAATTTTCAATCTGAATATTAGCAAAGGCTTGCAAATAGAAGAACCAGTTGATCCAATGCAAGAATCTCCATCATAGGAAAAGTGAAACTACATGGTTTCATGCATTTGATTTTTAATGTGGAAACTGGTTTCTTGTGAGACGTACCAGTGATAGATAGTCGCCCCCCCTGCCAAATCCTTTCATCTGTCGACTTGGAGAATGTTGTTACATATGGTACCCCTGGTAACTGACTCTCTTTGAGGATCAATCTTCCATTGGCCATCAACAATGAATTTTATCTGCAGTTAATAACATATCACATTTAGGCACAGTTATTCAAGTTTGTATTCTCCTTGCCAAAAGAGAAAAAAGTTCATATCTTTTAGCTGCTAGATCTGCATACCTCATATATCCCTGGATAAAGCCACAGCATTGTTGACCAAAGTCTGGTTTTCCTGGAAGAACATGTAATCCTATTGATCAGTATGCTCATTTTTCCACTATTATTTTAGCGCCAAGTAGATAAAACAACATGACAACTTCAGAATTTTAAATGAAGGAATAGCGAGACGATAACCAACAATAATATGACAAACTGATTACGATGATTCTTCAGGAAACATATATGTAAATTAGGCACAACAGAACTAAACAAAATAAAGTTCTGATGCCAAATTATACACAGTTTTGAAAATAAAGAGACTGTTAAGACCTTGATCCAGTGGGGCCTATGATACCAGATGATGGTTGTGGATCCATTTCAATCTGATGATGCCAACCATTGAAGCTACCAGTCACCTCCACAATCTCACCATCCCCACAGTACTGGATCTCAACCTAATAAAATCAGGAAATTGGAGTCAGCAGGTGTTCACATATATTAATTACAACCAAAGATCCTGTCACTAGTTTCGCTTTGTCAATACATGGAATCTTTTAAAGGGTATCAAAACAATGATAAAACTCAGAAAGAAACAGTGGTCATATCTTTTTCCCAAAGGAAATTACTATGCCATGCAAAAGGTGTATGTATGAATAATGAAAAATCAGGGAATGATTAATAGGCCTCATTGGTCAGAACATCCTACTCAAAGCCAAGATGCTCTAATAGCATAGCTAATTTATACAAAATACATCCAAAAGAAATGGCGGTTGTTATACCTCCACTAGTCCTGAAAGGCTTTCTTCAGCAGCTAGTAACTCCGCGTTTTTTTCGGAGACGAGCTTTTGCGCTTTGCTGATTGCTGTTTCAGCATTGGTTTGCAACTTCGACAAAGCAAGCTAAAGCAAGAAATAAAATGCATAAGAAATCAGATGAGTTATCATATTGGCCATAAAAGTATGAACTTCCCACAGAAAAGAATTTTTAAGCAAACAGAGGCAAACTGACATACATGTTTCTATATGGATACTTGCACAAGGTCTTGCCATAAAAACTAAATGGAGCCTTCAGAAATAGCTAATATACCTTTTCCTTCTCGATCTGTTCTTTCAACCGACACAATTCCATCTCCTTCTGATGCTAAGAAAAAGAATATAATCAAAATTATGATCAGCAGTTCACGTAAAAAAGGTCCATGCATAAGCAGAACTTTAAGACAAATACTAGTACCAGCATGAATTTGAGGTTACTAATATCAAGTTGATCCTCCCGTTCACTTGTCTGTAAAACAGAATCACAAGTAATACTGTCATCAGAACAAACCAATCAAGATTGATGTTTGAAGTAACATAATTTTGGGATAAGTAATGACCTTAACATCTGAATCCTTTCCAGATACAGAACTTAGCCCTTCAGCTGATGAACTGTCATCCCTACTTTATAAATATTAAAAAAGTTACATTGATGTACCACAAAACCATCGTAGTGAAATAGCCTACAGTAGTGAAAAACTGTGCAAGATATTGTCCAGTCATGCATCACAATTTGAGCTCCAGTTCCATAAGAGCATAATCTAAAAATAGGTGATTCTGACAATGTAACTCTTTGGAATATCACAAAAAAAATGATCATAGATCTCCACATCCTCCCTTCTTTACCTTTTCACCAAGCAAACGGATTATCAAAGTAATTATTACAGGGGAAAAACAAATAAAACAGTATAAAATGCATCGCTCTCTCTCCCCCCACAAACGCGCATACAGAGAGAGAGAGAGAGAGAGATTGCAATGTTGATGTCCACTTCTAGCAAAGGAATGACTAGAATCATGGTATAAATTATGAAATGAAAAATGAAATAATGTACTGTCGCGAACGAGATTTAAATCGTTGAATTAGGTTAAATAGTAACAACATGCATAATGGAAAGAACAATTGAACATTAGAGAAAACAACAGGAAACTTTGAGCAGATGTACAAA
>NW_018925289.1:22323-50475 GCF_002207925.1 Prunus avium | reverse complement strand
TATCCTATGTCCTACTTTCCTTTTTTCCTATTTCCAATTTTCCAATTTTCCAATTTTCCAATTTTCCAAGTTCCCATTTTTTCGTATTTCGGATTTTCCAATTTTCCTTTTCTTCTATATTTCCAAGTTATAAATTTTCCAAGTTTCCTTATTTCCCATTTTCCAAGTTTGCAGTTTACATAGTCCTATTTTGGGTTGAAATCCACAATTTCCAATTTCCCATTAAGGTTTGCTTTTTTCGTTTGTAAGCCAAATTTATTGTTGTTAATGTAATGCTCTACTGCTTCTTCGTTTTCCCTTCGCGGGATAGTATTGTTAAGCTTCGGTGACGATTTATTTTGCATGTGTAAAATGTAGTCTGTAATGGATGTGTGTGTATCGTATGTAGATTCACTTAATATTGCTGTTATATTGTATGTATATTGTATGTTTATTGCTTCATATTGCATTTGTATTGTATATATAGTGTATTCATATTGCCACCTTATTGGATGTATATTGTTTTATTTTTTCTATCGTATTATCCTTCTATTGCTCTAATATTGCCTCTATAGTGCATGTATATTGGCCTGATATTGCTATTATATCATATGTCCATGTCATTTGGTGTAGTAAGGTTGAAAACAAGAATGATTTTTGGCATGCTTGGTCCAAATAGAAGACAAAAGAAAATCCATTACACTAACCGTTTTAGATGTCCTTCCAAGACCAGTGTGAAGTATCCTAGGATGGTACCGTAGAACTCTAGGTCCATGCGGAATTTGATATTTCTAACCAATTTGCTTGTTCTCGGACGAAGAAAAAAAAATATTCATAATAATACACGGTGTGATTTCAATTGTTTCGAACGATTGATGTCAAAACTGTTTGTTTGACATTATAAGGGCATCTCTCACACAATTAAGCCCACAAAATAAAGTAAACATGCTATAAGCTCCACAATAGTATTTACTTCATCTCCATAATCAGAATAATGGGGGATAAAAAAGCCCGGAGAAGTACATGAAATGAAAAACAACTTGGCCGTGACTGTGAGATTGTGTACATAAAACTTCGAACAACCTAACCAATTAAAGCTAAGGCATCTCATACGTATGCCCACAGAAAATAACAGTGTATGGTCATCTTCTTTACAATATTGCAATCAACACTTGGTTGAGACCGACCTGCAAAAACAACTGGGTGAAGTACATAGATAGAGTTTATGAATGTCAGTTCCAGAAAGAAGACGTATGTTAATTTGTAACTACCACCGAGTCAGTTCATAGTGCCAAGCCAATAACAACATAATGCTACGCACAAAAGTAGAATTGCGGCCAACATTATTTCAAACGAACTAAGTCAAAACTAAATTCAGAAATCTTAAGAAAGCTGTATGCTTCAGTAAGTCCACTAACAGATTCCCAGTGCAGGAAATGAAATTGACCTATATCACATAAATTGCAAACAAAACCACAGACACAAAATGTGAACAATGGCTACAAAAGCATCCATAAAGAGCAACAATATTTATATATGGAGGTGTACAAAATAGGTAACCTTCAAAATCGAAACAGTGTGTGTGCCATGTAAGGCAATTAGCCACTGCTTCTAGACTGTACAATATTACACCTCACAATATACAGTAGGGCCAAAGACCCGGGTTGCTACACATAATAACTAAACCTAGTAGCTCTAGCAAAAACGCAGGAATTTCCAGCAAAGCATCCACGTCTGCATCTTCATATAAAGGAGTTCCTTTGCATAATTAATCAGCACAGTCAATTCCCAAGTCCTAAATCCACAGTCAACAAAATTCACAGACATGAAGACATATACCTCATACATATGCCTCCCCCCTTAAACCCTCTATTGCAAGCTTCAGTCTGTAATATTTGGTCTTCAAAGGGTCAATTGTATGCAACGAAATCCCAGCACTGAGATGCTCCAAGAATTTTACGGTCATGATTCCGCAAGACGCACTGTCAAGCCAATAAGTTGGGAAATTAGAACTGCATTTATGTAAAATAGTTTCTAAACTCCACCAAATTCACAAACCTTACCTATCTCGTTGTTGTGGCACATCTCCAATGGTGCAAACTGAGAATGCCGTAAAGCGTGACATCTGCAGCCCCCTTTGCTTAACGTCTTCAAGCTCAGAAGCTTGATAAAAGTGCATTTCAAACAGCACTCGTGCCAGCGTCTCGGAAATAGGGCGAAGCAGTCCAACTAGCTTCTTTGTGGCGGTAAAATCAGAGTACGAGTAACACATAGTTGTAGTATGATTGACGAAATCAAGTTCGATTGCAACCCAGTGGGACAATTTCAGATTATATGGAAAATAGACCTTCCTAACTTTTGTCCAAGCTTGGCCATACCCGTGTTGCCACGTACCGCGCACATAGTGATGTATATTGTTCAGCTTGCTCGGTGTAAGGTCACTGATGTTTGAAGCAGCTGCCTTCTTCGCTCCACGTGTCTTGCCAGTCGCTTTGACCGGCTCTAGATATTGCTGCACACATTGAAATGAAGCCATATTACATAATGACAACCAAAAGCAAATGAAGCATTGCTGGGTGTAAGCTCACTGATGTTTGCAGCAGCTGCCTTCTTCGCTCCACGTGTCTTGCCAGTCGCTTTGACCGGCTCTAGAAATTGCTGCACACATTGAAATGAAGGCATATTACATAATGACAACCAAAAGCAAATGAAGCAGTGAATGTCAAATGGTAACATGTTGACCTGCAAGCAACAATCAGCCGTTGTCCAGTGAGTTCCAAATACCAACGGATGCGCAAGTTGCCTTTTCCGGATGAGAAAGGTTGCCATGTCCAAGTGCTGAAAGTTCACATATATAATGTGAGCACACTTTCATTCAACTATACACTTAATAAAGGTTAGAAAACATTTGAAGTATCGTAATAAAGTAGAGACTTGTGTATTCTTACCCTTGAGCTAATCCATTCCGTATCATCGATCAATTTGTAGAAAAAATCAGCGCCCACCGAACATGATTCCAACTGCACCTCCGCACTACAAGAGGCAAAAACGTAAATTCCCGATCAGAACTTAGCTGGTAACAGTTTTCACAACATATATAAAATACTATTGTCCCATTTAAAATAAAAGTTTTCATAACTTAGGCAGAAACATAAATTCCCATTTCAAATCGTTTATATTGTAAAATATTAGTCGTATACATGCTATCAAATTATACTATAAGCACATTGGGCCGTGAGCAATCAATAACATGGCCGTCATGCAGAGGCCCTACGGGCAGAAGTTGAAATCCGGCTACAGTCCGGCTACAATGAAGGAGTTATATATGGGCCTTACGTGAGACAAATAATGAATTGACTTATATGTAGCAATTAGGTGAGACAGATATAGAATTCTTGGTAAGTAGGAAGCTACTTCACTGGGGAGTGGAATAATTTTGCCTCAATTGTAACAAAACTTTCAAATTGTATATATAAATATGAAGAAACATGATAAAACAGGAAACAAAAAAATTGTTGCATTTTATCTCCATGTTTTAGTGCCCATCTTGACTTTATTTGTCTCCATTTTTGTCCCCTTGAGCACCAATTGAGTATTCTTAGGTAAACTACTTATCTCTGGCCCAGTTTCTCGGCCTTCAAATTGTAACGACAACCAAGCAATTCTATTTGTCTTCTATTTCAACAGTGTTTGTCTTCACTTCAAATGTGACCGTAAGTTGAATTCTTTGTTCGAGTAATAATTTGTTTTAGATTAAGAAACTCTTTGAACACATAACCATAATCCAATAGGTAACTGCCATATACACTTTAAAAACATCCTCGACTGCATTAATATTTTTTTAAATGAATAGAAACATTTTATTGATAATCAAGAGGAAAAAACCTCGATTAAACAATGAAAAGGAAAACTCCAAAACAACTAAAGAAAATGTAGGCAGCTATGACTGAAGATAAAACTATAGGAAGAAAACAAGACTTTAGGTAACATCATCTTAAGACAGCAGCCATGTCTCTCAAGTTTATAGAGTAATGATAATCCTTGAAGGAGCCGCTATTACAACCCCTTCTAAATCTATTTTATTGTCTTCTTTTGAGTCTAAATGTTATAATAATAAACTACAATTCAAAATTTCTTAGTACCTATATTTAACAAAATACATTTAACAGCAGCAGTCAATATTTGTTTGCTTTAACAAAGTGTGAATTTTGTTCATCACAAATATACACATGTATATTAAAGCGAACTTGGTAATTCTCTCATTTCTATATCAGCACATACTAGCATAACATGAACATTGGATTTTGAAGGTAAAGAATCCTAACCTGATCTCGTTTTTCCAGCCAATGCAAAACTCCATTACTGCCTTCACATCTTCAATGGGAAGGGGTTTTGATGGATCAAAACATGGCGGGGTTTCAGTCGCATCCGACACACTCATCGTCCTCTTCTTCCTCAACGGATCAGTAAATGGACTACACAAAGTGTGGGACGGACGCTTCTGTCTACAGCCTTTACCTTTCTCTTCTTTTGTTTCAACACTTTTAGACCCTTCTCCATCACCAGCCATACTCACTTTGGGTATACTTGGAGGATTGATCGGACCTCCCGATGCCATACTATCACTTATTTTCCAATCTTCTAATAAAAACATCAGTCTTTTGCAGATTTCGTCACACCCGGCCACATCTTCCGGGGTAGGCAGCTTCTCGAGAAGTGCATGCTCAGCTGCTTCATGCACTTCTAAGTGAGGAACGGACGTGACCATTTGTGCCTCTTCGACTACCAAGGCTGCGGATGGTTCGGCTCCATCACCGGGGATTTTTGTTTCCATTGCTGCCGGTTCTATATGCGGACTACCATAGTCATGTAATGGTCCTTCATTCATATGAGGACTACGGAGGTCCTCATGTCCTTCCCCACCCTCATTCAACCCACTATTTATTTTTTTCAGCTGCTCTATCTCCCCCTTGAAATACTGTTCCATGGAAGCTAAGGTCTTGCCAAAATCCTCCACTGACTTTTTATATTTTGCAGACTCTGTCTCACGTTTCAAGGACTCCGTCCATACAATTTCTTCCAACTGATGCACTTATTTTGCAGACTCTGTTTCACGTTTCAAGGACTCCGTCCGTACAATTTCTTCCAACTGATGCACTCTCTTGCGAAGTCCTCGATTCGAATCGGCTACTTTGGCCAATTCATCCTTTGTCCTTTCAAACTCACGCTTCAAACAGCGTAAATCAGTGGACGTGACTTTACCCTGCATTAAGTTATAACGCAAATGTTACAATATTTCGAAAATATTTCCCATCAACAGCAGTTTATTTCTTATTGTATTATGACGTATATATTGGAAAAAATGTAATGCTTGCCTTAGAAGACGATGGACGGCTAGCAGTTTCAGCAATGTCCTCGTCTTTTTCTTGCACAGAGGCAGAAGTGCTGGTTTTCGGTTCTTCGTCATCGCCAAACAACTCAACAACTTCTTCAGTGTCGTCAACATCGTCACCCCAACTCCAATACGGCTGCTGCTTCTCAATTACAGATGGGCGGAGAGGTTGCACATCAACCTGCAATTTAGAGAGACAAAAAACATATTATTAAACCTATAATTTGAATCAGAAGCATAACATTAGTATTATAAACAGAACTAACCTCTGCATTTTCAAAGACTTGACTCATGACTTCGTGAAAACGAGGCAAACTATTGATTCTCCATTGTACTATACGAGGGACTTGGGCATTCTGTTCGCGCACAACGATATGCAATGCAGCGAATGCTGGAAACACCTCAAAAGCCCATATCTGTTTTCAAGAAAAATATATCAATCACTGTAAACAAAGTAAATGGAACTTATACATAAACGGATATTTCCTCACCTGAAGTGCAAAGCCAAATCCTTTTATGTGGTACTCCCTTGGTCTACCACTTGCCATTGTCTTGGATTGCTTTGCTGATTTTTGGGTTTTTAAGGCTTTCTGGGGCACTTTGACTCGCTGGTACTCTGCGCACAGCACCCCACGGATACTTCTGGAAGTCTTCAACATCTTCGGCCAATTTCAAGTAGCGCATGTCAATGTTGACATGCTTTTCACTGCCCAACAGCACAAAAACAGCGAAATATAATAGCCCAAACTTGAAGACGTCCTCCTCATCACTGCAGTCGATGAAGGCTTGTTCGAGTTCGGAAAGGCTGACCGTTTTATTGTTGCAGAATTACTTCTTCTTCAATGAGCAGTTGTCATTAGTTGCAGTCGGAATGAAGGGAAGCTTTCCAAACTGCGGCCCTGTGATGACGCAAAACTGCTGCGCTGTGAACTGTATGACCTTGTTGCCAACGATGAATTTGATCCCGTTGACTTGAGAAACTGTCCTCGGGTCTGCCTTTCTCAACAACAAGCCATGGATAATTTGTGTTGTCCACTTCAGGTCCTCAATTACTAACAAATGGCCAAAACAACTGTCCTTGAACCTTTGTAACTGTTGCCCACTAAATTTGTCCTTAATTGTACAGATCGCTGTTTTTGTATGGGAAAGGGTCAACGCCTTTCCCTGGATTTTTTCATCCGCAGCAATCATCAACTTTGCTTTCGAGACCATATTTCCCTACACACCACCATTATACAAATAATTTCAAGCCTTTTAAATATACACAATTACAAGCAATAAACACACAATACAGATGCATCTCATGGCAATATGCACTAGATATATCAGTGATAAACCTACAATACAGCCCCAATAGAACTTTATATGCATTCATGTTTGTTCACCAATGGCCCATGACAGAAAAAATACACATTCATTGTGGAATCAACCCTTATCTTTTCTCTCCACAAGTCTTGCTCTTATATTTTCCCATTTCCTTCTCTTATATTTTCCAATTTCCTTATGTTACATTTTCTGTCCACAAGCCGTGCTCTTATATTTTCCCACGTCCTTCTCTTATATTTTATCTTCAAAAGGCTTCCTACAAAAGTTTTTCCCATTTCATACACCTACAAGTGCAAAAAATGGGAAAAACTTTTGACTACAAAGTAACTACGGAGTGAAGTGAAGTGAAGCCTATCGTCCAATTTGACACAGGGGGGTAATAATGACACATTGTGCAGAAAAACATCATTTTATTTGAAACAAACAATGTAATACATAAGCAGTGAACATTGTGGATATCAAAGATAATTTAATCCCAATTGCCATTAGTTAAACCTCAAACTAAATATGTTGTGTATTCCAGGTTGATTCAGACATTGTTACATGTCAATAAATCAAGAAGTTGCGTTACGTAACCACAAAAAACATGCTGAGAAATGAGAGGCATCACAAAAAACAGAAATCTAACCTCAAGGAGTTTGACAACAAAATATTTTATGTAGTCCCGTCCGCTATTCTTTACAATATTCTCCAAAAGATAAAGTTATGGTGACTTCTGCTCACTAGAAACCTGCAAATTCGTTTCTACAATTAGATACGAAACACTAGTTACATCCAATATTGTTTGAACAAATAAGTCACTGATAAACCAACGGCCTAACACGAAAATGCTTCCCGAATGAGAAGGGAAATGGGAAGGAGCTGCTATTTCAGTATAGGCTCTTCAAATCCATTTAAAAGATAGCACAAGCAACACATCTGCAGGTACTGTAACTTCTAAACTAGCCCATTGTGCACCAAAAACTAATATACATCCCCGCATATGGTTCTTTGCCCTTTGTTTACACATTCAATATTCCTCCCCAAACTGAAATTCCAAATAATCACAACAGAATATGAAAAACAAAGATAACTTATCCATATCCAATATGCAACCCTGAACCCTGAAAAACCCCTAAACCCTATACCCATTTCAGAGAACTCACTAAACCAATTTCAGAGAAAGCCCTAAACCCTAAACCAATTTCAAACAAACCCATAAACCCTAAGCCGTTAGAAAATGTCGATCAACAGTACCTGGTTCAGGTAATCGATGGCATGCATCTTCAATTAACGGATTCCGCTGGCAGAGGAAGAGAGAAGAGAGAAGAGAGAGTGAGACCTCAGCGACCAGAGACTGAGAGCGCGAGAGACGGAGCCAAACAGAGACAGAGCCAAACAGAGACGGAGCGAGACGGAGCCAAAGAGAGACCTGATCGCGAGAGGTGATTTACAGAAAAAGTGTTAGCTGAGCAATAAGTGTACAATAATTTTATATTTATAGATGTTAGTTGTAAAAAAATTGGGAGCCGGTGGTATTTTTAATTGAGATTATAAAATCAGTGGCATATACCGCTATTTCCCAAAAAAGTTACCTTCCATTTGAAGGGAGGAAAATAACTCGAGATTGGGAGTCAAGATTGATATTTCCATTGTTTGGCAATTAGCTAAAAGTCATGAATTAAAGAGGACAAATTGATATTTCCATTGTTTGGCAACTTAAACATGGAACTTATCAAATGAAGCGCGGGAAAAATTGTGGAAATTGGGAGTCAAGATTCCTTAGTTTAATTTCGGTCGAATGAGTTGTCATTTCGCAATTTATATTGAGCATAAATTCGTTTTCATTGTAATTTATGTAATTTACAAAATTTAATATACATATATCCAAACACTGAAATTACTAACTAACAGAAATTTAAACGATGGATATCTAATTTTCATCATTTAATAATTCTCTGCCATTTTCAATTTCTTCATCCAAACTGAGGGTTTCACCTCTCTCCCTCACCCCACCACTCTCCTTCTTCTCTCTCTCTCTCTCTCTCTCTCTCTCTCTCTCTCCTTGGCTTCTTCTTCTTCCTCCCTATACTCCAAGTCACGAAGCCGCAGCCTGTTTTGTCTCAGTCCTCTACCATTGATGCTCGCTGAAATTACACCGCACTGATTTCTCTAAATGCAAATTGAAGTCGGTCTCTCATCTTATCGGTGCGCGGCGGTCCACGAAAAAGTAATGACGACAACATCCGGTTCAGTGGTCGGCAACTCCCCGATGGCATGATAATCGAATCGTGCCCAGCCTTAGTCATGGATGAGAGGATGTGAAATCCACCACCTTTTGTTTTTCCCTTAAAATGGTCATGGAAGCAAAGATTTGTCATAGTCTAAATTAGTCTAAAACCAATCAAAATCCACTACTTTTTGTATTTCTTTTAAAATCAATGAGTTTTTTAATACCCCCAAACTTTAAGTCTTTTAAAGTTATGATTGAATACATCCAAATTTGGATGGAGTTTGAAAATTCTAGATTGAATACACCCATAATTTTATAAACTTCTATAAAAATCGTGATTGAATACACCAAGAATTTTATAGACTTCTACAAAAATCATGATTGAATACACATGGACTTTAAAAAACTTCTTTAAAATTTTTCAAAATCTCAATGAAAATAATGTTGTTGATGGAGATGCCTAGAATTGAATAAAAAATTTCATTGGAGAGATGTTGGCTGCTGCTGAGTCTTCATTAACTCCTTATGGTGGTCTACATGTCCATCCCACCACTGATTCACCATGATCAATTAGCATCGGTGTGAGTGGGTTTTGCCGTGCATGATTGGTATCGCGATGACTCTGTTACATATGTACATAAAAATAAAAAAATAAAAACTTAACAAATTATGAGTTGCTATGTCAAGTATCACATGAATTGATAAAGTATTACTAAAATTTGATAAATGAGTTGGTACCCGTAACATTATTGAGTTCTAAAAAACTATTTTATTTACCAAAAACCATACTCCTAAATCCCGTAAATTTCAAACACTAATGAGTAGGAATGTAAACATTACAAGACTACATATCAATGATGAGGTTGTACTTATCTTCAGGACTCTCCATATTTGGCATGTGACAGATACATATTGCAATATTCGAAACCTTAATTCCGAAAAATAACCTAAAAAAATATCAAAATTTCTGGACATCTCCAGCAATATTGCGCCGAGCCCTACTCGGTTATCACATTAATATCCCTAAAACCCCGTCGCTAAAATTAGCATACAGCATCATCATTACGTCCTACCTGCTCAGACAGAAACATTGAACGACCAAACAAACAAACAAACAAACACTTATTACATGAAATAAAGGCAGACATGTTGGCTCCCAAATTCAACTATTAAAAAACCAACACAATATTACGAGCTAGATCTGTTTCGCTCTCTCTCTGGTTGACGGTGGTCGTGGAATATCCATTATGAGTTGTGTTGTTGCTGCTGCCATCTTCTTCGTTGCCTGCTCCTCCTGTGTTTGTGACTGCGCGAAGAACACGCCCTACACCTCAATCATCCCTTCTTGTCCTCCCGTAAGTTCGTTTATTTTTCTGTCTCAACTATGAATGAGATCGGACGTTTAATCGTTCCTAATCCTAAACTCATATATACTTCATCTTCAAAACATTTTCATATATACTAATTGATCAAATATTAACCTTCTAGCTAATTTGCTTTCTGGATCAAATATCAATATCCTCTTTCCGTTCAAAAAAGATTATAGCTCAATGCTTAGCAGTATTAAGAAGCAGGGTTTCTGGGTTTCTCTTGGTGTTTGATTTCTAGTTTCCAGATTTGCATGCTGACCTGTTCACTTTCATATTCGACTCTCGAGCTTTTCGGACGCGTATTCGTCTCTTTTGTGCTTTTTCCAATTTACTTTTTTTTTTCTTCGTTTGACTCGTAGATGCCAGACAATTCATGCATTTGTGAGTTGTTGTGGCCGTTGATCATGATGACCATTGACCATTAAGTAATTGGATCATATTTACAGTGCACAAGATTTAATTTTATGGTCTATATATAGTCTTTTATTGGTTATATGTTTTTTTTACATTATTTATATATTTATATTATAAATTTTACATTATTTTATTATTATTTTTTTTCTAACAACATGCTTAATTTCATTTGTTTGGTTGAAATTGTCCAGGTGATTCAGCTGATTCCCGAATAAACCAATTAATCTTCAAGTCACAGATAATATACACTTGTAAAAGTCTTTGTATGTAAAGCAACACTAACACTATGCAGATCTCCAATCCAAGGATAACCAGTCCCATTTATAATAATCCATGCCAGTCCAATCCCCAATCCCAAATCCAGTCCCACCCTCCTCTAGAACTAGAATTGAATCTCAAGCCCCTCGCTATTGAACCCCAACAAACCCCATTTGACCATAACATGATCTCCGATGACGATTTTTCTCCACCCACCTCCCCCTCTCTATTAACGTCCGGGGACTACATTGGCATGCAGTCCTGCGTTGACGTTCTGACCGACGAAGAATTGGGTTTCGGTCGCCTCCGTCATAAACATAACAGTTTTAGCAAGAGAGAGGAAAGGTCGTTAAGGTGGGCACCCAAGAAGATGAAGATGAAAGACTATCTGGAGGTTCCACCTCCCATCCCGTTGCTGGCGCGAACGGAGAATCTTCCTTCTCACATGCCTTGGATTTTGAAGAGGCATTACACGACCGACGGACGGTTGATTTTGACTGAGGAGAAGGTGAGGCACCATGAGTACTTTAGGGCACACAGATCCAACGGCCGTCTTAGGCTGCAGCTTGTCCTGCTTGACGAAGACGTTTTATTTCCACCAGTTGCTTGTGATGGCGGTGATGATGATGATGAGTACTGTAGTGAGTACGAGGAGGATGAGTTCTATGATGACAATGTAGATGCTTATGAGGATTATGACGACGAAGACGATGATGATGCTTATGACTATGATTATGATGGCCATGGTGATGGTGATGATGATGATAATGTTGTTGAAGAAACAATTAATATCATTAATACATCAAATGGGTCAGCAGGGAAATGCTGGAATATCAACAGTGTGGGAACAAGGCCACCGTCTATCTTGGATGTACCAGTTCCAGCGATCAGGTATGTACATTAGGTTTTTAGTTGTCCTTTTCCAAATTCCATGAGTTATCATGGATTGCTAGAGAGTAGAAGCTAGGTTAAGGACTTATGAATGCAGATTGATTAAGGCTAATTAATTTATGAACGCAGATTGATTAAGGCTACTACAAATGGACCAAGAAAAGGTTTTCTGGGGCAAGCTGGCTCTGTTGGTCTCTTTCGCAACCATGGCGGTCTTGCTGTCGGTGCTGTTTGTGAGTCAATCGGTATCTCCGCTGCGCATGTGACTAAACTTGCAGTCCTCATGCTTGCTATAATCACAGCCTGGGAGAAGGGCTGGTTTCGTTATGGTTGGAAACAGATTCTCAGTTGGTCATACATTTTTTCCCTAAACCCCTTTCTGCTCCTTGGTCTTTGTGTCCTCAGCGGAGACATTGTCTTCTTCGAAGAATAAGTTTCATGATCAAGCTTCAGAGTTTCTCATATAGACACAGAGGGCAATGCATGCTGTGGCTGATAAGCTTTGCCAACCATGTAGTTCATTGGTTGGGATAACGCTGCTTTCTTTGATGGTTGACTTAGTAGCCAGGGGTGGCGAGCCATTGTATGGTCTTTTTTTCATTGCCCTTGTTCTTGTATATCATCACTTTTTTAATCTTGTACTAAACCACTTGCTTTATTAAATAAATAAATAACGACGTTTTGTATAATATCAAGGATCCTTTCAACAAATAAATGTTTATGTTATTAGACTGTCAGTTTCTTTTTTGATTACTAACATGTACTCAAATTTGGGGGTTACACTACTTTTAACCATATACATATAGACTGATGAAAAAATCGTCAATATCGGCTGATATATTAGAAAAATAGGGGATGGACATGGAAAGGTCAGAATGATCAGGGCCTGAGGTCAACTATATGAGTCTATTTCCATGGATTTGCCGTTTATTTCCTTTTTATTGTATTTGAGAAATTACAAAGTCCTATTTTGTCTTGAGGCATAGGAAAAATCTCAATTGGAGTAGTTTACTATTTCAATTCACAATCTTTTCATTAATTCAGTATCTTAGTGCGTAAGTTATTTATTTCATTAAAATCTATTAATGGTTTTTTCACTGCTAATAGTTGCACACTCGCAATTCACATAATCTCATGCCTATCTCTAAGGCTTGGACGTTTTAGGATAAACAGTTTATAAGGACATATGTTTGGTAGCTTGAACACAAGTCTTGCAAGAGAGTTGAAAAACTAAACATGAAAAAAGTAAGCATGGGTATGTTTGGAACTGCTATACACATATACAGGGGTGGAGTCACATACAAGATTGTAGTGGTCGTGTCCCCCTCACATTCCATGAAAAAATCAATAACTCTTAAACACTTAATGCTATATCAGTTGAAATATAAGAGCTATAAAACCTTGAAACTATAGTAGTGGCCCCCCGAAAGACAAGCTACTAGCTCCGCCACTGCACATATATACATTCTTTGAGGGATCCCAATTGAAGCTCACTTTGTATACGAGTCATGTGTTCATCAATTTAGATATATAATAAGATGATAACAAGAGAATCTAGAGCTCAATACTCATCACCATGGAAATTTTTGGGGTTGAGGACCCAGTAATTTCTCAACAGAACGCGTCTCTGCTGGTAATTTTTTTAAAACATAATATACTACTTAATTACACGTGGCACTTATGGAGTTTCTCCTCTCCAACATTTTTTATCTTCAAACAACTTATACTCTCATTCATTACTCCTCCTGAGTCTGAGGATATAACCCTTCTGCTATAAATATTTTCGTTCAGGTTTTGACCTATTTTCTTTTCTACTCTTCAATAACTCAGAAGAAATTCAGGTATTTTCTGATATCATATGTTTTAAAGTTTTCTTACTTTCTCTTTCTGAATCATTTGTCCCATATATGCGTGTGTGTATATAGATATGTAGTCCCCTTCTATTGAAGGACTGATATGCAAATATCAATTCACGAACGAATTAATTCTATTATTATTTAATTATATAATTCTGCCTTTGTTTGCATCAAACAACCCTTATTTTTGAAAGGTGAATCAAAATATAATTTGTTGCAATAGCTATTCATTACCGAATGCTACTCTATCTATAGGAAATGTCTGTTCTGTCATCTAGAATTTATTGGACTTTTCTGGATTGAATATCTGATGAGGTTTCACTTATTGAACAAGATGACAGCCAAGAAAAATTTCTCAAGGTAGAGATGAATGCGTTTATGTAAAAAGTATAGATGAGAAAAACGAATTATATAGTGTTATATTTTAAAAGTTCCTTGGTTTTCTCAAGGTAGACTTAGTTCTTTCCCTATTTCAGGTAACACACTTGCCATGGATTCTGTTCGAGGACAAGGCAGCATCCAGATGCTGCTAACAGCAGAACAGGATGCTCAACACATTGTTAACAGTGCTAGAACCTGTAAATCCATAAGCTCTCTTCTTCTTTTTTGTGTTCTTATCATTCTGTCCTTTTTCCTTTAACTCTTGACAACAAAACAATCTTACATTCTTCAGCAAAGACGGCGCGCTTGAGGCAAGCTAAAGACGAAGCTGAGAGGGAAGTGCAACTCTATCGCACCAAAATGGAGGCTGAGTATCAAAAGATGATTTCAGATGTACCACAACATGAGCTTCTATAAAGTAATTTGAGTCCTTATTCTGTGATATATATACGTTTCTTTGATTAGGTTTTAATTTTTTTCAGACAAGTGGGAGCTCTGGCTCCAATGTCAAAAGGCTTGAGGAGGAAACTGATGCGAAGATTAAAAACTTGAAGGAATCATCCTCAAAGGTCCGATCGGATATCGTCAGCATGCTTATGAAGTATGTCACAACTGTGAAAACTTGAAGCATATGCAGGTTTGTGCAACTCATTTGTTAATTCTAATTAACAAAGGGGCATTTTATTATAGACCCATTTCATGCTAAAAATGTTGAAAAAAAAGGTTATATTATGACTAATTTTCCTTTTAAGGTAAATAATGGAAACAAATGCACACGGGTGACACCACAGTCAAAAAATGGACATATTTAATCAATCGTAATAATATGGATGTGGACATGTCATGGCCTCATTCATGATTCTATAACACAATTGCAAATTTCATGTATATTTTGTGTAATTATGACAAGCATTCACATGTTACAAATTTTTAATAATCAGTTGCTAACTAAAATTAATTTGTGTTTTCGGCTTGTCTTATCATGCAGTCACAGTGTATATGCGAAAGGCAAAGAAAGAGAGAACCTGGAATAAAGGGGTCTGAAACTAGCAGATCGGGATAGTATTCCATTATGGATTGTTTGTTTATTGCTTCGATGCGTGTCTTAGCTTACAAAGTTCTTTTGAGAGACATTAGTTTCTTCCATAATTATGATAAGTTATTTAAGTTATATAGCATTTGGAATTTTTATATATAAATTTCCAAGGATGTCGATATACCTTCCAAAACAAACTAATCATGTCACTTATTTGTCAACAACACAAAAATTGCAACTAGCAATCAAACTCCATTCTTTTCTAAATATATTAGGAGATATATAGCTAGATCCAGATGATTGTGTGTTTGTGGACTAACTTGGAATTACTTGTTGTGGAGTCCATGAACAATGGCAGAATCAATAATTTTTTTAGGGTCTAGCTAATTTTTTTTTTCTTGGCTTCTTCTATAATATAATATATAATGATTCAAATTGTCTAGATTCTTTTTTGGTAAGGGGACTAAAGCCCGAAAACAACATAACTAAACGCGAACGAAGCCTATAGTCTAGTTAAATTTAGAAATTCTTTTTCCAAACACTAACACAAATACGTACAACCAAACCAAAAAAAAAAACACACAAATGAGTAGAACTAAAAATTGGAGCCAATTAATTAGCAAACAAACAACCAATGAATAAAGATAAGAAACTTGAGAAATAAAGGTGAGGTGGGAAACTGCAAACAGTAAAAGCCAGCATTGTAAATAATGTTCCTTAATGAGGTACATGTCATCTTAATCACGAATAATCTCACGAAACACGCCTCAAATCTTTGTTAAGACATGCACCAAACATCGTTATAATTGTTATAGACGACACATCTAGTGTTTTTCGAACTAAAAACACTCACTTTTTATGTATTGTTTAATTCAATATATAATATGTGAAATACATATTTTGGTGGTTGTTATGAGACACACTTAGAAGCCACTTAATAATTAATATATTCATATGAAAAATATATAATATACATATATATTCTAAAATCAAGGAGTGTTTGGGTTGTGGATTACCATCACTACCCTGCCTCTAACATTTTACCCGAAAATTTCCCCAACTCGTTCTCATTTACATCCTTCATACCCGATCAACAGAGTCTAACCCAGTGGACAAGAGCCTTAACTTGCAAACAAGAGGTCTCAGGTTCGAATCTCAATGACATCTTATTAGTTGTGTGTGAGAAATTTGAGTCCCCTTTAATTTAGACTATCGCTTAGAGCATCTACAATGAGCTCCCTAAATCACCTCCTTAGACAAATTTTAGAGAGGATTTGAAAAAATATAACTCCAACCATGCTTCCTATTCACCTCTTAAAATAGAGAGACCTCTAAGAACGTCCACAATGAGCTCCATAAACTATCTCATTAGACAAATTTTAAGGAGGAATTAGAAAAATACAACTCCAACCATGCTACCTATCCACCTCCTAAATAGGGAGACCTTTAGGAGCTCCTAAATTTGAGGAGAGAGAAGAGACTCTTAGTTGCTACCATATAATTTAATATTGCTTTGTTTTATGCATATTTTAAACTTTTAATTCATGTAAACTACTTTTTTATATTATTTTGTATAGAGATGGACCAATTATATTGAATTAAAAAATAATTATAGTATTTATGACTCTCTAAATTAGGGAGTATGATTGGAGATCAAAATTTATAGAGAGCTCATAAAATAGCTTTTGTGTGTTTTTAGTTAAATTTTAACTAAAAAATCGGGAGCATGATTGTAGATGCTTTAAGAGCATCCACAATGGACTCTTTAAACCACCTCCTTAGTCAAATTTTAGGAATGAATTGGAAAAATACAACTCCAACCATGCTCCATATCCACCTCATAAAAGCTCCTAAATCCGAAGAGAGAGAAAGAACTCCTAGTGACTTCTTAAACTATTTTTTAAAAAAGAGTTATAACATTTATGAATCTCTAAACTAGAGAGTATGATTGTAGTTAAAATTTTACAGAGAGCTCCTAAAATAATTTTTATATATTTTTAGCTAAATTTTAACTTAAAACTAGTAGCATCGCACATGCTCACGCATATGCCAATTGGTTTTCTTATTTCTTTTTTATTTTATTTTTAGAATTAAGAAAAGATAACATGAGTAGTTATGTTCCATAAAAGTAGGACCTATTATCTGATTTTTTTTATTTTTTTAATATATAAAAAAAGTGAATTTACCATATTACCCTCATTTAATTTATAATTTCAATTCTTAATGTTTGAATTAACTAAGGGCATTTTTTGGTATTTTGAATGTTTCACAATTCACTGCCTTTTACTTTATATATAGGGAGTTTCACTGAAATACCCAAAATGGGGGCTGAAATTATAAAAATACCCAACACCCAAACCACTTTATAAACATACCCAAAACTCATCATTACACACACTCAAAACCCATTTATAAACATACCCAAAACCCATCATTACACACATACCCAAAACCCATTTTGGGTATGTTTCTATGTTTAAATAGTGCTTGGGTATTTTTATAAATACATATCTAGAATTGGGTATTTTTATAAATATCTATTATATATATAGATATAAATAAAGAGCATAATTGTAGAAACTCTTATACTAAAAAATAAATAAAAATATCATTCATACCCGACCCATTTAGTTTCAACCCATTGGTAAACTTGCCATCCCTAGGAAAATTGCCATGCTAGCGCAAATATTTCATCAAATACTTTCAAGAAAAATAAAAAAGCAAAAGAAACACAGTGATAAAAGATTCTTGATTCTTTCCCTCTATCTGCAGTAACAAATCATTTCCATTTCTCTCTGCTAAGTCCCCAAATCGAAGAAGGGTTTTGGTTTCCGACTTTCCACTCTGATTTTCACCAAATGATTCTTGAGTTCTAGGGTTTCAGATTCAAACAATGAGCAACAACACCAACAGTACCAACGGCCACAGCGATCGAGATCTCGGCCTGTGGTTCCTAGAGCAGTCGCGGCTCGGCTCGGCTCGTGTGCCGACGGACATGGACGAGGACGAGGAGGCTCCTACAGAGCTCAACACCATCAATAGCTCTGGAGGCTTCCTCGTGGTGTCGCCCGATAAGCTCTCGGCCAAGTACACCAACGTCAACCTTCATGGACACGACGTCGGTGTAGTTCAGGCTAACAAGCCAGCTCCGGTCAAGCGGCTCGTCTACTACTTCGAGATTTATGTCAAGGATGCTGGGACCAAGGGTCAGATTGCCATTGGATTTACTTCTGAGAGCTTCAAGATGCGGAGGCAGCCCGGGTGAGGCTTCTAGTTTGATTGGGTCTGTTTGCTGTTGGAGAAAATGAATGAGCATAATTGTCACAGTTGTTGGTGGTCTTTTTCTTTGGTTGGTAATTTGAAAATTTTGGGAAAATATGAAAGAATTTAAACGGATGTATTGGGTTTTAGTTGTGGATTCAAGTTGGGGCATTGCTCGGTGTCTGTGAAACCGAACAGGATAAGAAAGAATAGAAATAGGAAACAAAAGTGAGATTGTGTTTTAATCTTCAACTGGGGACTTTGCAAGCTAGAGATTTTCTTATAATGTTATTGGAGAGAAGCTTATTTTGGTTTTGTTGGTTCTTTTTAGTTAGGTTAACACGTAGAAGGTCAATGGACATATGTTTTACTGGCAAATAACTGATCAGCTGATGAGTATTCTGTTGCATAGGTTTTTCTGACCTTTAATTGTCTGAACTGTGTATTCTTAATTGGATTAATAATTGCATGGCCTGTGAAATAATGGTGAAACATATGATACATACACACCGTAAAAAGTTTCCTTCGTTGAGATGTACATAATTTTGTTATGAATTGGAGAGTTTGTTTCTCCTATGCAGTCAACAGCCCCTGGTGGCCTGCTACTACCTGTGATGAATAGGATTTAGTGGGTTGGTGTCAATTTTAAATCTTCTGTCTTTATTTGTGCTTCTCAATTCCCAAGGGAAGAAAAGAAGGAAAAACAAAGCAAAAAAGCATTTCTTTTCTGCGTGTAGCATTGTTTTTCATGCTGTTTGTGAGATTTGAAAAGTACTAGTTTGAATTGGCAAGTTCTGTTATTTTAGTTATGCTATTTGTGTTAATTTAATCATCCATGAGGCAGGTGGGAGGCAAATAGTTGTGGCTATCATGGGGATGATGGACTACTTTATCGTGGACATGGAAAAGGAGAGGCTTTTGGCCCAACCTACACCTCTGGTGATAGAGTTGGAGGTGGTATCAATTATGCTTCACAGGAGTTCTTTTTCACGTAAGACAGTGGTCTACTTTGTTTAGTGTGTTTTCTCCTGAGAAAACAGTGGTGTTTAAGGTTATCTTGTTTGTTTCATGTTTTTGCCAGTAAAAATGGTGCTGTAGTGGGGACAGTGCCCAAGGATATGAAGGGTCCCTTATTTCCTACAATTGCTGTACACAGCCAAAATGAGGAGTATGTGGTATCCTCTTCGAATGTTTAAGCTTTTTCTAATGTTCATCTGTTGTAATTAGGCAATTTCTTGCGTATTTACTTCTCAGCTTCAGATACTACAGATTCATGTTCTCATGATCTCGAGATGTGTGCTTAATTTTGATCTGGCAGGGTGCACGTCAACTTTGGGCAGCAACCTTTTGCTTTTGATCTTAAGGCAAGATATACTTATCATTCCTTCTCTCTTATTTCAACAAATATGATATTTTTAGTTTGTCCTTGTGTCATTGGTGTTCACAATCTCAGCAATCCATAGGTAGCTATTTCTCTTGTAAAACTTTCTAGTGTAAAATTTTGATTTAGATTCCTGATAACCACTATTGTTGTGGTTATTATTTTGTTTATCAAGTCAACTTTGTGCTAGTAAAGAAGCATAAAAAAAAATTATTTACCCCTCCTGCGCTCTCCAGCTGTTGATCATAGACTATGTTACTGTTAGGATTTGTTGGGTCAGGGAATGGGCGGAGGCAAGGGAATAGCTTTCCCATGGAGTGCTTTCTAACTTTTAGATTAAAGCATGGGATTTTCTTTCCCATAGGTTTCCAACTTTTAGAATAAAGCATTGGTTTTGTAAATGCAGTGAAGGTTGTAGTCTTGTTTTCATTCTCTTAGGAACGAATCTTCAGACAGTTTTCAACTTTCTGGAATGACTACAAATACCACTTGTATCCCGCCATGCAATTAACGAAGGCAAATATGGACGGGCCACTTTTATCCCTTCTTACAAATACCACTTGAGTCCTAGTAATGGACAAACCCTCAACGGGGATAAGAATGAAATCACTTTGATGATTCCAATTCACAGCATGTCCAAAGAAGCAGAAAAAAATAGCTGCACTACACAACCAACATTCCTGTAATATTTATTCCTCAAAATGGGCTTAGGTTTCACAAGAGCCAGTTATGCGCGTTAGACAGGGCCTTAAAGTTGTAGCAGTGGATGTTTGATTTTTGACTTCATTTTCTTTTCAATTATGCCCATCATGTTGAAATTTGGAACAACTTTATTGTTTAATCAAGTAAATGGACAAAGACAGTGAAAAGGGTATTGAAACAATCTTGTACTATTTTTTAACAGTCTGAAATATGAGGTACCATTTGATTCTTTGAATAAGTTTAGTGGAGAAAAGATTTGTGGCTTTTTTTATTCATTTGAATTCCTAGGTGGAAAAATAATTTATGAAACTATAGGACAAGCAAAGGGGTCCCTTTCTGGTGAACACTCTTTGACCCAGAAAATTAAAGATAGGAACAGATACTCCCAATATTTATTTTGAAAAAGGGTGCTGAATGAATAGTATTCCTTCTCTGCATTGATTTTTTGCTTCTCTCATTCATTACTGTTATGTACTAAACTTTTCATGAAGTCCTATTTCATAAAGGATTGTGCAGGTTAGACTTGAAAAGATTTTATTAGATTGAAGTTGTAAAACTTGCTATATGTTCTGCATATCATGTCTTCTTGTTGAAACTAATTTTCACAACATCTGATTAGGAATTTGAAGCGCAAGAGAGGATGAAGCAACAAAGGATGATTGAAAAAATTTCATTGCCAACTGTTAGTCATGGGTAAGTTCACATTTTAAGATATCTTGAAGAAAGGCATCTAATGTATTTTGGCTTAGGCATATACGTTAAGGAGAAATGATCTGATGTTGGTGGTTAAACAGACACTCTGTGATTGGTTTTAGTAATTGAAGTTTGTGTTTCTGCAGTTACCTTTTATATAACTTGTTAATCTAGTTATAGGAATGTTATAGGGTGAGGAATTAGATGCAGTTTAGTGATAGTTGTAGTTGGATTAACGCAACCAAATCTTTTCAATATATTTTCAGTTAGGTCATCGCTCTCCTTCTTGAATTTTGAATGTTCTTTAAATCTGGAGTTTTGTCACTAAATTATATAACCTTGTCCGAATTATGTACTTACATGAATATTGACACTGAATTGTCAACCAGGGTTCAAGTAGGAATTTTGACAAATTCAGGGTGTTAGAGGTAGGAACTGGCTGTGTTTGGGGTTGTTGAGATGCATAAAAATAGCATTGATACCCTTGAAAATTTGAAACAAAAGAGGGAAAACGGGGGGCGGGCAGGTGAGCCGGGGTCTTCCCAAGTTTTCCTTCCTGTCATAGTAGCAGACTCTTCCCATCAAGAAAAAGGGAAAAAAAATCTTACAAGCTTTGGAATTTGAACTCTTTGTTTCAATAGACTGTCTAGGATCAAAACTAGAATAGGCTCCTTAGGCCCTGTTTGGTGAGCTTAATTGCATCACACACTGGCTTGGACTTACATTTTTGTGTAGGATATGAATCCAGCATATGCTGGATATCAAAACCTAAGGTGAGACACGGGTTTCGAAGCCGTTCTCTTCGCGTCTTCTCCTTCTCTCTTTTTCTTCTTTTACTCTCTCTCTCTCTCTCTCTCTCTCTCTCTCTCTCTCTCTCTCATCAGCCCAATCTCGCTCATCTCTCTGTTCCACCACCTACGACCCTTCTCTAGAGTCATGGCTTCTGACGGTAAGCTCTCTCCTGCAGCCGTCCGGTGCTTCGAGACCAACTCGATGATGTCGTCGCTCAGAGATCCAAACTGTTAAAGCGAGATCTCCTGTGACTTCCAACTCGACAACGCCCTTGCCTGAGATTAGATTTTCTATCTTGATATGACTTTGCTTTTGGATTTGATTTTCTATTTTTTCTGTTTTTTTAATCTTGATATGAGTTTGTTTTTCTATTTTGTTAATCTTGATTTCGGATTTGATTTTCTATTTTTTTCTTTATTTTTTTAAAATCTTGATATGAGTTTTATTTTGGATTTGATTTTCTATTTTTTTAAATCTTCATATGAGTTTATTTTTTTGGGGTAAAGATGAACTTTCCTAAATAGAACAAAGAGAGGCCAAAGAATACACCGAGCCTACACAACCAGTCAACGGCAAGAAAAAGTTTGATTTTGGGTTTTGCATCTGGTTCCAGGCTTTTTACAAAAAGTCGAGAGGATTTTCTTCGATGTGAATTTTGCATCTGATTTTAAAAAGAAAATTGATTTATTAAAAAAATTGTTATTTGTAGTCTGTTGTTTGGTACCAAAATGAATAGGACTGGACTTAAAACCTAGCCAGCCCAATCCAATGCTTCAAAGCCCATCCTAACCAGTCCAGGCCAGCCACCAAACGGGGCCTTAAAGTAATAAATTTTGATCAATAGTCCAGTTGAATTCCTGGTAAGTTTTGGTTGGGAGAGAGAGAATATCAATTTTACCTTGGTTTAATTTTGTTTATTTCTAGTAACATATCAATATGAATTTTACCTGGGTTTAATTTTGTTTATTATTAAAGCTTTTATGTGTCAATTGTTAATTCATTTATACTTTGTTAACCAGAATTGTTCGCTCCTACTTACTACATTATGGCTATGAAGATACGCTCAATTCTTTTGACATGGCTAGTAAAACTACTGTTCCTCCTGTACATATAGCTCAAGAAAATGGTTTTGATGAGCAGGACGTTGTGTTTGCACTAAATGAGAGAAAGACTCTTAGACAGGTATCATTCTATTGTAATTACAATCTGTCTTTAAAGTTAAGTTAGTTTTCTGCTTCTTTTTTGCGTTTTGAACCATCTCCTTTTTGGGCTTCCTTCCGTATTATATATATATATTTTTGGCTTTTGACTCAAAAGGTTTCAAGAAACCAGAAAAAAAAAAATGTTGCTGCTATAATCTGGAGACTGTAGTATTTAATACGATGTTCAACCACAGAACTTGATGACATGAGCAAATATTTATGCCTGCTTGGCTGATATCTATATGAATTTCTTCTGTAGAATCAGATCTTAGCAATGGCTGCAAGATCCATCAAATTGCTGGGTTGTAAAAGATTTATTTCTTATTATTGATATATTTACAATGACACCAATAATAATGATATGGATGATATATGCATTTTATCTCACATTTTCAGGTCTAATATCTGTTGACAATAGTTTAATGCAACATGTGAATGTTTTAGTCTAGTTTGCTTGAAATCAGCCTATGAATGCATCCGTTTTTTGTCATTCAATTTGAAGATATGTTTACCTGCTCATGTCTTGGTTTATTTAAGTAATTTAGTTAATCTGTTCACGGCTTAGGGAGTGTTCAACTGTCAAATGGTACACTATCCTCTCATGGGGAACATCATAGAATCAGTTTGTGTACCATTTGATATATGGATATTTTTGTCTGTCCTTTGTATTGTTTGTGTACCACTTCATTGGTTACTATATAACCAAAATATATTAATTTTTTCTAGTATAAGATTTGTATCTGGCTGACCACTTTTCTCTGCTAATGAAGCTTATCAGGAATGGGGAGATCGACTCTGCACTTGGTAAACTCCGGGAATGGTATCCCCAAATTGTTCAGGTAGACTGTCTAATGCTTCAGAATGACCACTTTTCTTTTGTGGTCATCTTTGTTTTTCTGTATTTCTTTGCTCTTGACGTTGACAAGATTTTGTTGGTACATGCTGTAAATTCTGCAAAGTTTCTGCTTGAGAGGATTCAAACAGAAATTGTATTAAGGTCCTCACATATGTTTTAATGTGGTTGTTTTGAATTTTGATTATTGGTAAAGTTGATCATCCTAAACTTCTTAGGATCAATGCTTAATTTTATTAAGGTTCTGACATGTTTTACCTTCTGCAGGATGATAAATCAGCTACTTACTTTCTACTCCACTGTCAAAAGTTTATCGAATTGGTCCGGGTATGTTTTTCCCTTATTAGAAGAATTAGCTTTAGTATTGCTGCTGCTAAAAAAACTTTAATATTTCCAAAAAAGTCATGGCAAGCACTTCAGTTATTCATTTAAATGAAATTTTAGATGGATACGAAAAAGGCTTGCATACCTGTTACATCTCAGTGCTGAAACGTTGAAGGAAACTATTAACTTATGATTATGAACGTGGGTTGAAGTGTGCTTAATTTCATTTCAAATAGTTAGATATACAACTTTCAAGTGTTGACAAACTGGCACATTAGATTTAGTGTTCACGAATAACAAGCTGCTGCCTACTTTATCCCCTTGACATCTTTTAGGTCTGGCTTATTATATGCATGTCTTTGTTTATTTATAGAGCATATGATTGCTAACTTTGGTGATGTTAATGACAAAGTTAATAGATATTACAGATGGCCTGAGATACTTAAAATTTTCATGTAGGTCGGAGCACTTGAGGAGGCTGTGAAATATGGAAGAATGGAATTGGCAAAGTTCTTTGGCCTGCCGGTGTTTGAGGACCTAGTTCAGGTAATAACAGAATTTCTTTCGAACTATGGAATATTTATTTTATCGATGCATTTGTCTTTGGATAATATGTGAGATTCATTATTATTAAAAAACTATGTGAGTTAGTTTTTGGGTTTCCTTTTGGGTGTTGGTATCTTCAGAATTTAGGGGATGGTTTGTGGATGGTGTTTAACAGTTACATTTCATAAGGATGATGTTTTTTAGTCTGCTTGTAGTGTTGGGTTTGAGTTGCTACATGTTTCTTTGGTGCTTCTTTTGCAAGACGTGGATTAGAACTAGAATGCTTCTATTTTTTTCATTGAAGCTTAAGCTTGTCATCATCGTTACAACACCTCTCTCTGTAGGATTGTGTTGCTCTGCTGGCATACGAACGGCCACAAGAGTCCTCAGTTGGATATCTGCTTGAAGAGTCACAGCGTGAAGTTGTCGCAGACACAGTTAATGCAATGATCTTGTCTACAAATCCAAACCTGAAAGATTCACAAAGTTGCTTGCATTCATATCTTGAGAGGTTACTCAGGCAACTCACTGCTTGCTGTTTGGAAAGAAGGTTGTTGAGTGGGGATCAAGGTGAAGCTTTCCATCTGCACAGAGTACTTAACAGTTGTAAGAAGGCTAGATGCTAGCTGATTTGTTCTCCAACTCATCTTGGTCTGTTCATATGCACAGTAGGCCATATTCTGAACCGCTTCTCAACCAAACAGACCGGCTTAGTGTCGAGCATACTGTATAGAGGCGCCCATGATGTTTCCCTGAGCCAGACTGATACTTCTTTTGCTGTATAGAATGGGATGTTCTCTTTCTGTAAGATTGTAACCCACCATCATAACCTTGAATTAGAAAATTGAATTGAACCGGCATATGGGAAATGTTACATATTAGGTTTCAATAGATGCAATTTGCATTATAGGGTTCAACAAATTTCAAATTCAATTTGATAGGTTGCTGCACACTCGAATTTAGCTTGAAGCGCATTCAAATTCTTGGAAAATACTGAAAACGAAACAGAGGATGGTGCATGTTGAAGTTTATAGAATTCGAATGCACCACCCTCAGTTTTGTTTTCAGTGCACCATCCTGAAGCAGAAAAGCACTTTCCTTGTGCCATTGTATCAAGAAGTTGCTCCAATGGCTGTCCTCTTTGTAAGTTTGTGGCAAATAATGAGCAAATTTTCTTCTAGGATTCAAACATCTACGCTAAGATCAGCATCAAATCATTGAGGGCTAACAGAGTCAATAACCCCAGTTGCCAAAACTGTAAAATGAACTCCTGTATGTTCAAGGGAAACTAGCGTTCAGTTTAATCACGATGATCTAACATAATTTTTATATACCTTCGTTTATATAAATCTACTTGAAATGTGGTTTACATTAATCTAGGCAATACTTATCAAGTTTCCAGATAAAAATATTTTGTATCAATCTAACGGCGAAAAAAATATTTTGTATCAATCTAACGGCGCTCATGACTAGTTGATCTAGTGGCACTCATGACTTTTGACTTGAGTTGGTGTGAATTGGAATTTGCCTAATTTGTACTCAAAAGTCCAAAACGACGGTTAATCACGAAGCTTTAACACCGAACAAAATTTTCAATCCCATTATCCCAGATCAAGATTAAGCCAACCAAGAGAGCAATTGTCATGGACATTAAGCATCATCATCATCATCACTTCCTTCTCATATCCTGCCCTGCCCAAGGCCACATAAACCCTACTCTCCAACTTGCCAAGCGCCTCATAGGAATTGGAGGCACACATGTCACTTATGCCACCACCATCCATGGCCTCACCCAAATCAAATCCTTCCCTTCTCTTGAAGGCTTGTCATATGCTTCTTTCTCAGATGGCTTTGATGATGGAATCAAACCAACCCAAGACCCCAATATGTCTGAATTTAAGCTTGTGGGATCAAAAACACTCAAAGCCTTGATTGAGAAAATCTCTACATCTCAAGATCACTCAGGCCCTGTCACTTTTCTCATCTACTCTGTCCTCCTCCCTTGGGCTGCTGAAGTTGCAAGTGATTGTGGCATACCATCTGCTTTTCTCTGCATACAATCCACCACCTCCTTTGCACTTTGCCACCATTACTTCAACCATTTTCACAACTGCCCTCCATTTCCAAATTCTATGACAATAGAAGGGTTGCCTCCTTTTGCTCCCACAGAGCTACCTTCCTTTCTCCTACCAACCAGTCCACATGTTTCAATCATCCCTATCTTTCAAGAACACATCCAAGTCTCGGAACAGGGCAAACCCAACTCCAGTCTTGTGCTACTCAATACTTTTGATGCCTTAGAAGAGGCAGCAATCAAAGTTCTCAGATCATCAGGCATGAATGTGATTCCAATTGGACCCTTGGTTATAACTGGGTTTTGGGAGGAAAGTGAAAACCAATCCAGTGATGCCGGGTTTCGTTGCGACTTGTTTGACAAGTCTGAGGATGATTACCTTCAATGGCTGGACTCAAAACCAGATAGCTCAGTTGTTTATGTGTCATTTGGGAGCATGGTGGTGTTAAAGAGAGATCAGATTGAAGAGATGTTGAATGGACTAGTTGAGAGTGGCCTCCCAGTTTTATGGGTTATTCGCTGTGCAGAGAAGGGAGGAGATCAAGAAGCTCAGATAATGAAGATAAAGAACAGACTGAAAATCAAAGAACAGGGTTTAGTGGTGCCATGGTGTTCACAAATGGAGGTTTTAGGGCACAAGTCAGTGGGGTGTTTTGTGATGCATTGTGGGTGGAATTCAACTGTGGAGAGCTTGGTTGCTGGGGTTCCAATGGTGGGTTGTGCTCAATTTTCAGACCAGAACACAAATGCAAAACTAGTGGAGGAAGTGTGGGGGGTTGGAGTTAGAGCCAAAGAGAATGAAGAGGGAGTGATTGGAGGTGCAGAGATTAAGAGGTGCCTGGAGATTGTGATGGGAGATGGAGAGAGAGGGGAAGAGATAAGAAGGAATTGTGAAAAATGGAAAGGTTTGGCCAAAGAAGCTGTCAAGGACGGTGGCTCTTCAGACTACAATCTCAGGCACTTTATTGGAGGATTGGGATGAAATGGGGTGCATGAGAATATGCATGTATGTCCTCTATATATATATGTTAGAAAAAGTACTCCATCCACAGACTTCTTTGTACTCTGTTTAGTGTTGTGCATGTATTTAAGTTCTCTAACTTCCTCAATGAGATCATATTTTGGTTTTGCCAAACCTACTAGCATGGACTCGTAACTAAGCCAGAAATTATTGTAAGTCGATTGGAGTCTAACTAGGGGGGGGGGGGG
>NW_018925289.1:0-22311 GCF_002207925.1 Prunus avium | reverse complement strand
TGGGGTGGGGTGTTGACGACCTTAATCAACTAGCTAGCTATTGGTCTAGCGGTCTCCTCCCAATGTTGAGACTTGGAAGAGGTCCTAACTTCACTTAAAACATTTTTTTTAAATGGTTATATTGTACTGATGGTTTTTCTTCATTATTCCTTTTATTTTCGGAAGAGATGCTTTATATTTCAACCATCCCTCTGTATGTTTTTCGGTGGTTTAATAGATTTGAATTGGAAAGGAATCCTTTTTTCTTACGACTTATCGAAGAACAGAGGGAAATGAGAGAAAATGAACGTTGAAAAGATTAGCATAAGAGGGATATGTAGCAAAAATAAGAAAAATTATTTCGTTAATGCTTTTTGAAACATAACAATAATGTTTCTTCTAATCTTTTACAAAATCATTTAAATTATTCGAGATAAATTGATTTTTTCTTCGATTTTTTACTTCTTTGTTGCATAAGTAGTCTTTTTATTTTCAATGGTTAACTTCAATTTAGTACTCTGACCTTTCACTAACATTGGGTTAATTTCAGTTTAGTACTCTAACCTTTCACCAACAAAACATGTTAGTACCCATGTTTTCAATTTTAACATTTAAGCACCCACACTTTTTCGAAATTGTTGCAATGTGGTGATCGTACCTTATGTTTTGCGCCCAAGATGTAGACAACAATTTAACATCAAAATAACAAATCCAGTATGCCTCATATGAAATGAATTTACACTTCTAGAATCTTCATCCCATAGCCAATTTTCACATTCGTCATAATACTTTTATACACTTCAAAAACTGTTGGTATACTCAGAATTGTAATTTATCTAAGCCACCTAGCTAGAAGCATTTGTTAATCAAGTATGCATTGGCAGCAGCTAAAAACACTACCTATGTTTCTTTCCTACCATAGATTTCCAAGCATTTTTCCTTTTCTCCCACCTTAGTTGTTTCTTTCTTTGAATTTTCATCCCTCGATACCTTTCTCGATCCTTCCACCAGCTAGAATAATCTTTCGCTGGGTTGCACACAATGAAGTCTGCTAAATCATCTATGTCAGATTTCTGGGAGCTTCCTAGTATGCAATTGAGAAAAACCTCCCCGTTGCAGGTCTCCTCTGTTTCCTCCATGACATCCATAGACTCCCTTGTACACCTCATGAAACATGCATTTTCTGAAGTTTCTGCTACCTCACTTTGAGATTCTTTGCTGAAAAATAATAAGGGGAAAAACTGATTTAGCTTTGAAGGCAGCATGTACCATCACGTAAGAGTAATGCCCGTTTCCAATTGTTATTCGACTCTAATAAATACTTATATCAAAGACATCCTCACTTTCAACAAACCAAGCACTAACAGTTCCAAAGGAAGAGATAACCAACATCAAACAGGAATGATTAATTGAATTTATTCAAGTGATCATAACAAGTTACTTATTCAAGCTAGAACTATAGAATCCTCCTTTTCTTCTTTCTCGAACCAGAGTGCTCCATGATTAAGTGCAGTGATTTTTCTTTTGCTGCAGAACTATAGCACGAAATTTCTTACGCTCCAAGGACTACCAATATCATGGTTCAGTACATGTCTGAAACCACAACTCTGAGAAGACTGATAGTGTAAGTTTCTAATGAAAACTAGCTGCTACTGAAATCTAATCACAACTACATTACAATCTCTTTATATTTTTTATGGTTTAAAATGAGAAGAAACAAGCATATTTAGAGTCAACTCCGATGCCACCTCCTTGAATTTCTAACAACCTACTCTTTGTCCTAAATAACAATCTCAGAAGAAATTTCGTTTGGCATCATTATATGCATTCAACGGATTCAATGCCAAATGAGACACATATGATGCATTCGGAGAACAAATGATGAATAAGACTTTGCATTATAGATACACATTATCCATGTATCTGTTGGAATTATAGATACACATCTGATGGCATTATCAATAATATAACGTGGATGATGGCTTGAAGCAACCTCCCAAAAAAAAAAAAAAGCAGATCTGGAAGCTTCACTACACAAAAATTGCCAAATAAGGCCTGAGTAACCTTATGCAAGTCTTAAAGCTAGACAAATATGACCCCGCAAGAGAAGCTCCCAAGAAAGAAAATGCATGGTAGGCAAGAGAACTATGAACAGCAGATACAGTACACAATAGTATTTTGTACCTCAAGTGAAGTGTTTGAATTTTCTGAAATTTCATTGCAACTCTTCTGACAGATTTCTTTTTCACCATGGCCTGCATCATATGTCACTTGTTTCAAATCTATATCATCCAGTTCAAAGAATTAAACATTTTTTCCTTTTTTGTTTTACAAAAGTTTGAAGAATGAAACATGAACATACGAACTGAACTCAAAAAAGTCATATAGAAAAACAAAGCTCACCTCGGTAACCTTGTCAGAGGACAATCCAGATGAAAAGGTTTGTGAGCCAGAAACTAGCAATGAGCTGAGTGCCACTAAATCACTCTCTTCAAAAACATATAGATGCAATAGTGCCATGATTGTTGATATGCAGCCCTTAACTAAGAAATCAATCCCACTAGCAAAACATAAGGACAGCAAGCCTGAAAAATGCAGAAGCATCCACTTGGAAGTCTTATGTATCAATGGGCAGGTTTTCATCATGTCGAATAAGAACTTTTGATTCGGTAGAGACACGTTGAACTGGTGAAAACAGCCAATGATATCCACTACAAAATCATATTCCTTTGAAGAGACATCTTTTAAGGTTCTTGGAGAACCCAAATCCCCACCATGCCTTAGGGAACAAATAGCTTTCAACAAGGAAGTACTCATTAACTTCAATATGGAAGCAAGAAGATACATATCTTGGGGACTTGTAACCCCTTTTCTATACAACACTGTATCACTTACATCACAAGAAAAACTTAAAAGTATTATGCTACGTAAGACTGACAATATATGATCTCTACATGATTCATCAAAAATATGTTGGCTCTCATTTACGTATGCAATAGAAGCAGCCATCAGGTCAGCTTTTGTTCTATGGAACATATTGCACAAATACAAGTCCCATAAAGAATCTGAATTGGTAACTAGTTCATAAATTTTATCTCTTGTGACTTGTTGAATATAAGATTCAAAGGAAGGTTGAGAACTTCTCCCTAGCATGCATGAACTGTCATAAGAACATTTAACACCCAAGGGATGGAAATCCATAAGTGAACCAGACATGTGGCTGGTGTACAAATGGACAGACCTTTCAAATGCTGTTAGGTAGCCTTCCATCAGTCTAAGATCTGGTCTAGCATTCTTCAAAGACATGTCTACATCAATGGCTTCAGAAACCAATAAAGTCATATGTGTCTGCAGCATTTTTGGTGCTGAAAGCATGATGGGGTTTTGAAGCAATGACACCGCAGAAGTCAGGCTCAGTTCAGGAACTCTACAATGCTGTCCGAAGTCACAGAACAATCTTTTAAGGAAGTTCTCATTTGCTTGCTTGCCATAAACTGACGAGATGAAATGAACAGAAATCACCTCCAGAACACTTCCAATATCACCTTTAACAAAGTGGCACTGAAATAGAATTTCAGTTGTGGGAGAAGTAGAATCAACAAGGCTAAAGTACTCTCTCAGCAATCTACGCGTTACAAGTTCATCTGCAAATATCTAAAGACAATCTATCAAACTTCAGTTGTGAATAGGTGCAATAACTCGTACAAAAGTAATTAAACATTGGAGAATGGCGTGAGAACTTCAGATGGAGGAATGACACCAAAATTTGAAAGAGATCAAGCTTGCTTCAAATAACTATTTGACGAAACTACAAAGTATAAGATCATTGCGCAACAGAAAATCTAGTCAAGAAAATATTTGATCCGGATAATAATGAAGCAATATACTATATTATGTCAATAGAATGCCACCCAAAAAATAGTTTACATCCATTTGACAATGAACCACTAACTGGAGGTTATCAAGAAAATTTGCAAACAGGGGAGGTCAATGTCAATTTGAAAATAGGTAGAAAAGCAATTTCACTGAAGTTTGAAACATGTTTGAAACATGGACAGACCTCATATAAAAAAGGGAAATTATACAACTGTGCAAGCCCTGAGCTTTCCTACCAGGTCATTAAACGTACGATAAAGATTTAGTTCCTCAATATTTTTTGTTTTGCATCTTTTGTTTTGACATATTTTATGTGAACATGTCAACTACCAGGAATGCCATGGTATTGATAGTTTTGAAATGTCTTAACTGTTCTGCATTGGAGAGTGACACTTGAAATTCTGACAAAACACTCAATGGGAATAGGATCTTTGAAGTGGAATTCTTCTCCAACTGCAAAAGGAATATATACAGCTGACCAGTGCAAAAATGTCCTCAAAGCATGAATCTATTTATTCATATCCTTATCTTGGATGCTACCCTGATTGCCAATGAGGTGGTGGAGGAAAGTCGGAAGCTAAACAAGTCCAGATTGGTGTTCAAAATTGACTTTGAGAAAGCCTATGATCATGTGGAATGGAGATTTGTAGATGAGGTTATGAATAGGAAGGGCTTTGGGGTAAGGTGGAGAAGTTGGATCCGGGGTTGTCTAGAGTCTGCTAACTTCTCGGTGATGATTAACGGAAGACCCAGAGGTAAATTTAGAGCCACCAGGGGATTGAGACAAGGAGATCCGCTCTCCCCTTTCCTGTTCACCATGGTGATTGACGTGTTAAGCAGAATTATTGAGAAAGCTCAGGCTGTGATCAGTTTCATGGTTTTTTCTCGGGTCATGAGATGGTGGAGGTCTCCCACCTTCAGTTCGCCGACGATACCATCTTTTTCATAGAGGACAATGTTGAGTATTGGAATAATCTCCTTCAGATTTTGGATCTGTTCTGCTACACGTCAGGTATGAAAATCAACAAACTGAAATGCTCCTTAGTTGGTATTAATATTGAGGAAGGGATGTTGAATGAGTTGGCAGGGGATTGGGGTTGCGAAGTGGGGGCATGGCCTATGACGTATCTTGGTCTGCCTCTTGGGGGGAACCCAAGGGCGATCAAGTTCTGGGATCCCATTGTAGATAAGGTGGAGAACAGATTACAAAAATGGAAGAAAGCCTGTTTATCCAAAGGGGGAAGACTCACTATGATTCAGGCAGTATTGAGCAGTATTCCAATCTACTACATGTCCCTTTTTAGGATTCCCATTGGAGTAGCTAATAGAATTGAGAAGCTGATGAGGGACTTCTTGTGGGTAGGTTTGGATGGGAAAAATAACCACGCTGTGTGTTGGGAGGTTGTGGGCAAAGCTAAATTCGCTGGAGGTTTGGGGGTGGGTTCGCTGAAGGATAGGAGTGCGGCTTTGCGGGCAAAGTGGTTGTGGCGTTTTCCCAATGAACCTAACGCCCTATGGCATAAAGTGATCAGAAGTATTTATGGTTTGGATGCAAATGGATGGGATGCTAAACCTGCGATTCGCGGTTCTAGTCGTAGCCCGTGGAGAGACATCTCTAGTGGCTATAACCTGTTTCTTCATGGCTGCGTTTTCGTAGTAGGTAGTGGTGTTCGGGTCAGATTCTGGGAGGATGATTGGAGTCGAGGAGGTGTTTTGAAAGAGGCGTTTCCGAGACTTTTCAATCTATCCAGTAAGCATAATCAATGTATCTTCTCTTTTGTGGAATCTGTTGGGTTCCCTCCTAGTTGGGATTTTGGTTTTAGGAGGAATCTTAATGAAATAGAAATTGGGGAGGTGACTAGTTTGCTGGACTTATTGGAAGGGGTGAGGTTGGTCACTTCTAGACTGGATAAGAGAAGATGGATACTTGACCCTTCCGGTATTTTCTCCTGTCATTCCTTTTATTCTCATATTCAGATTGACGGTGGAGGAGAGGCTTTCTCTCCTTACAATCAAATTTGGAAGGCCAAGACCCCTCCGAAAGTTAAGATTTTTGTGTGGCAAGCGGTGTTGGGAAAACTTAATACTGGTGATATACTACAAAAACACCGTCCTTTTATGTGCCTTAGCCCTCACTGGTGTGCTCTCTGCAATAAGGCAGGGGAGAGTGTGGACCACCTTCTCCTCCATTGCCCTTTCTCCATTAATTTGTGGGAGACCTTACTGAAGGAAGTCAATATGGTGTGGGTAATTCCGAAAGGCTGCTTTGATCTTTTCTCCATTAAATTCGATGGGCCGGGAAAGGGAAAGAAAGCTAAAATTCTCTGGGGTAGTCTAATGCAGGCTGTGATCTGGAATCTATGGCTGGAACGTAACCGGAGAATTTTCGAGGATTATAAGGGAGTGGGAGTAGTTGAGTTATGGGATAGGGTGAAGTTTTGGGCTGCCCTTTGGGCTTCTACTTCCCTCGTTTTTAAGGATATTCCCTACCCTATTATTATGCGCAATATGCTGGCGGTTGTCTCCTAGGGGCTTTCCTTTGTTTTGCTTGTTTTTTGTTTTCTGGGTAGCTAGGCCTTGTGATTGTTTTTGGCTTGGCTCGTTTGTATGTGTTTTGTTCCTTTCTATTTTGAATACAAATTGTTTCTATTAAAAAAAAAATATCCTTATCTTGTAAATTTATATCAATGATAAACTGTATATTGTACTTTTCTAATTAGTAGCAACCAATGTCATCATAGTAAGACAAAATAGAAAGGTGAAGATACAGAGAAATCCATATATCACAAACAACTTCAAATGTGTTACTATGTATACTTTTAAGACCAGTAAGTATACGACATAATCATATGAAAATGGAAACTCAACCACGTCGTATTTATAATTCTAATTTATGAGCAAGTAAACCACTGTATGGGTGAAAGCATAGCTAACATTTCCACCGCACAAAAAGATTAAATAAGAAACAAAAACTTGAAAAACATAGGCTGATATTTTTTGAATGTTTACCTCAAGCACTGCACATAGAGTCGGACACCACGGATCTGAAGGCTCTGTGAAACATAAAGAGGCAACAAACTCTTCGGAAACAGTGGTAGAAGAACCACCAACATCAGTGTACGTGAATTTAGAAGAAACAAACTTCTGAAACCTGACAGAGTTTTTCTCCTCTCCTCCATTTGTAACCAAGTAAATCAAGCTCCCTAGTACAGAAAGAAGAAATTGGGTTTTCTCCACTAGCATAGTAGGGTCAGCCAAGGCCAAGACTAACATACAACATCTTAGAAGCAGAGGTAGTTCATCAGCAGTGGCAAACATATCTGTGTCGCATTCTATGTGCTCCTGCCCTCTACTTGCAAAAACATCACATAAAGCAGAGAAGAAGAGTTTAAACCTCCTATCAAGCTCTTCAAACAAAACATTAATCAAGTTATGTATATCCTCAAGTTTCCCTTCAACCCCACAATGATCGAAAGCGCCTTCAAAATTAGAACAACGCATCGGTTCGTTTAAAGACAGTGTAACTAGTAGGAAGTACAATCTTTTCAAAAGCGGCAGCTTTGGACCCTGAAATTTAACACATTATTATCTATGTAAATATAAGTTCATATCCGTACAAAAGCAGCACATATCCAAGAAGTTTCAACAACAAAGCAACACAAAGCCGCTTGTTTCGACCAAAAAGGAACAAACTTGTTAGATTAATTTCCCAATTGTTTTTTCAATTCTCTCACATTTGGTCTCTAAACCTACAACCCATTACTCTGGGCACTCTATCCAAAGAAAACGCTTAAGAACTTGTGAGAAGTGAGCCGTAAAACTCCAAAGAAGAGTAGGAAACGACAATGCAAAGTAAGATGGAGTACCTCAAGGGCTTGAATTGCAGAGATTAGGGTTTGGAAGGTGAGAGGGGGAATGTGACTGGGAGTTGGCGTTTCTTCCATTGCAGGGCTGCAGCTCTCTCTGGACCTCTTTCTCTTCGAACCCATCTCTATGCTGTGCGAGAAACGCACAGAAATCTCAGAAAGTGGTCGACTTCACTTACAGTTTGGCGGGAAATTAACACCAGAAAAATCGGAAAAAAGAGAAGGAGAAAGCTTCCACTTCGGGGCCTTTCGCTCTCTTTTTTGGGTTTAGTTTAGGGGAATTGGCTGTTCTACCGTCGTTAAATATGGTTTCTTTTTTGAGATATTTAGTCATATACCTATTTTTAGCATTAAAACTATAAATATATTCTACACTGTTTAATTTCTATAAATAAACTTAAAAAAACTCAAAAAATGATAGTTGGCTCTATTGAATTTAATTTTGATTATTAAATTACTTTGATGCCCTATTGATATTGAATGTTTTGAGCTTTTTTATGAGGTTTTGGAGTTGGATTTGTTTTAAGAAATTAATGGCAGTTTTGTAATTTAAAAGAAATTAAAAGTCGTTTTGTTATGTTGTAAATAGGTTTTGGGTGTGTTTCTAAAGTTCATTTCATATAATGTTTTTTTTATAATTTGGGCTCCTATATTGGGTATGATAGTGAATCTCCCTTTTTTTTTCTTTCTTTTTTTTGTGTTTGGCAAAAAGCCATTTTTGATTCCTGTTGTTTACGTCCTTTATAATTTTGTTTTTGTAATTTCAATTTTGTTTTCGTAAACGACACCTAACAAGTTCTGTCAAATTACTTTTAATTTCTTCTAAAATACCCCTCTATACATACTTACTTCCACACATAATTGGACATAAATCTGAACATGTTCTTTTGCAAGAATATCCAACTGAAAGTCCAATTACCATAATTGAAACCGCAAAGACAAAAATGAAAATTCAAATTCAAAGAACATAGTTCAAGATAAATTCCTGTGACAATGGTTTCAATAAATACTATAGAGACTTCTGTTATCAAAAAGAAAAAAAAAACTCAAACTAGATCTCTCATATTATCACGAGAACTTAAAGTGCCAACAATTAATAAATTAATATGGCGTTATTGAGATTCCTCAATTAGAATTGTTAATTTTTAGGTCCTTAAAAGAAAAATTCTTGTGAAAATCATTATAGTTAGATGACTAAACGCTTTTCAATTTGGTTGCGGTTTCGACTAAGCTATTGTTATAATTTTAAACAAAAGTTAATTTGTAGATATATCGAGCTGCTTAATCCTCTTCAATGTGGACCACATAATAGCACCCCTCTTGTTGTAGGTGAGGACAAGTCATGTTGTCACAAAATAAATAAATAAAATTCATTAATATATGAACCTGCTTAGATTTTTATTCTGAACCACATAAACGAGGCCATGAAATTCCAACTCCTAAAACAATCCCCTCAGCAACAACATGACCAAAAAGTAATTGTAAAAAACCACAGAGCACCTTCTTAGCCTCCCTTTTCCATGGCTTTCACAGCCGCTCCTCAGGCTTCACACACTTTCTTACTTGGGAGCCCAACAACAGCAGCAGCAACAAGAAGAGGAGCAAGAAGAGCAACAACTAGAAAAGCAACAACCCATGTCAGATTACACGTGTCAGCATCACAAGGGCCAAGCAAGCCTGAGAGGGCCCCACCAGGAGTTGATACAAGAATCCATTGGGAGAATGAGGATGAAGGTTGGATTGGAGGAAGCAGTGCAAGTAGCAGCAGCAAAGCACAGCAGGCACAAGCAGAGCAAGAGCAGCAGAGCAATCTCTTGGAAGACAAGTTTGCTGATTTGCTGAATGACTCAATTTCTGATTCTCATTACCAGTGAGTCTTTCAAGTTGAATAAGTATTTTTATTATTTTAAACATTGAATTTTTTTTTTTTTTCTATATTTAACTTGGCAATTATGTGTTTCAACTTGATAAATAATTAAATAAAACCCAGCTTTGAAGAGATACAATAGTTCAAGGAATTGCAATTTCATGAGTGATTCATTATATCTGTGCCTTTGTTTTGAACTCATTCACTCTCAACTATTCCTATATCCTTCTAATACCGAATTTCAGAGAGAGATTTGAGGCAATTCTTCAAGATTTCGGAGAGATTTGATTCATTAAAATTTCATCAGGGGTTAACTTCTTGTGCTAAGATAGTAATTACTACCATACAGGGCAGATATAGGTGAAGTGTAAATCATAAAAGCAGGATATTAAACCTGAATTATGCATTATTATTATGTGTGTAATTAAGTCACATGCATGAAGTACAACCACTAGATGTGTATAGTACTCTTACTCATTGTAAATTGTAAATGGCATCAATTTTGGTCAGGTTCTTAGGAGTATCAGCAGAGGCTGATCTAGAAGAAATCAAAGCTGCTTACCGAAGACTATCCAAAGAGTACCATCCAGACACCACTTCTCTTCCCCTAAAGACTGCGTCCGACAAGTTCGTGAGGCTAAGAGAAATTTATAATGTGTTGAGCAACGAAGAGACCCGTAGATTTTACAACTGGACACTTGCTCAAGAGGCTGCAAGCCGCCAAGCAGAAATAATGAGAATGAAGTTGGAGGATCCTTATGTGAAAGAAGTAGAGAAGTACAAACCTGTGCCGGACATGGTTGATCGTCTAGGTGGAAGGAACATGGCGCTGGGCGATCAAGCAATGACTGCTCTCACCATTGATGTTTTCATTATCATTTTTGCTATTTGTTGTATCATATTTGTGATCTTCTTCAAAGAGCCATATTACTAGATAGCTTGATAAATAGCTTAGAAACATAGCTTATGGCTAAAGTAACTGATATAAGTACACATTATTATTCAAGAAAAGTGCACATTAATCTATTCTTATAGAAAATTGGTATATTGTAGTTATGTTTTACATGGTTTACCATACATTTTACTTATGTATACCCATTTCATAGAACACAGCACCGATAAAAAGACACATGGTAACATTATGATTAAAACTTAGAAGATGTTTGCTGATGAGGAACCCAACACTGAAGTAGTGTTGCTTTTAGCTTCGCCTTGTCACCATCAACAAGGGGAGAGAAGAACTCTGAGAGTACACTTAAAATGCCATCTAAACCAAAATCTCCAAAACCTCATTAAATTATGAGTGATTCAATAGTTTACACTTAATGAATCTGGAACGTTATTCCGAACACAAAAATAACAGAGCAATACGCCATTCAAAAACCATACTCCAAATTAAAATATATCAAGTTTAGGGGTGTCTTGTCCAAAAGAAATATCATACTGCACCACCAATCAACATCAAGACTAAGTTTACAATGTTATAGCAAAAACAAATCCCTCTGAAAAATATTATACCTGCTCCTTTCTCCCCACTTTTTGTTCTTGGTCAACTGCTCTACTTTTTCTGAAAGACAAGTGTTGCAGCGGAGATCATCTCGGGTTTTTTTCTCAGTACTACATCTTCTTCTTGCTTGGATGAATAAAGAATTACCATTTTCTTCAAACTCTGAATATGCTCCAGTATATACTTTGCTAACTTCCATTCATTAGTACCATTTGAAAGCTCTATTATTACCTCTTGAAGCTCATGCATGCAAGCAAGGTTATGGGATCCCCAGCAGCTCGTATTATACCTGGATGACTGGAAAGGCTGCAAGCAAATCAATTGAATTTTGTTAGAAACATATTCATAAAAACATAAGGAAAGAAAAAATACTTTATTATTCGACCAAGATCAAATGCATCTCATTCAAGAAATGTCTGTGTGCATGTGAGAGACAGCAAGGGCCAACATACAATACTATTGCTTACATTATCAGGAGCATCTAATGGCCGCCATTTTATGAAGGATGGATTAGAAGTTATGCACAATTTACGCAAAGTAGTCATTCCATTGAGAAGAGAGACCATTTTTGGGAATAGCTCGTCACTCAAGCTGCTAGTATGCAAACCCAAGTATGAAATACCATCTAATGTTGGCATGGGACTTTTCTTGCACAGAGCCTGCAATGTTTTGCAATGTTATAAAGGCTGAACCTCAACTAGGACAAGATAAGTGCCCTAAAGCGCAGGAATCAAAACAGAAACAAAGCTATCCCTTATCCAAAAAAAAAAAAATAGTAACAAAGTATAACTAAATACAATATATTTCCTGAAATCTAGATAAATGCAATGAATGATCATTTGCCAAATCTGTTGCATTTTTCGTTAACAACTTTGTTTTGTGGACATCAGTAATTCATAACTAGTACATATTTTCCTTTATAAAAAAAAAAAAAAAAAAAAAACTGGTACATATTTTCAATTTAGTATCATTAAAGACTGATAAATTGCATACATGAATTAAATAAAAAAAACTTCGGAATAATTATGAATTTACTTCTGTTTATATGAAAAAAGTATTCATTTTCCTTCTTGGTGATACTAGTATAGTGTATTATCACTGATAAAGTATGGAAAGTTAATATAATAAGCTCTGCATACATAACATCTAGTTTAAAGAAGATTACTGTATGAAGGATGGTAGTCACGCTTTACCTTCATGGTCTCTTCATTTAGAATAAGAACTTTACTCCTCCCAATGCTGCAAAGAACCTCAAATAGTTTATCAGACTCATCAACCTTCGGATACAGATAAATCTCAGCTTTTTCTAAACACGTTAAATTCCCCAGTTTCTGGTGATCCATCAAATTCCCACCCCATTTCAAATACTTCAGATTTGGAGCAAAAATATTTAATGATTTTCCGCTAAGTGAATCACATTGCCATTGTATATGTATATCTTCAAGTTTCTCACCGGATATGCCAAGATAACAGAGTGGATTTCGATCATAAAGCACAAAACTAAATGATTCCAAAGAAGAGCTTATAACGGTCATACGTTTTATGCCGGAAACATATTCAAGCTGTAATTGCTTAAGGAATTTACAGCATGGGATCCATTTGCCAAAAAGCTCCAAACCTTCTATTTGAACACTCTTCAACTTCAAACACTGGAGATTAGTCAAAAAATTGGAAGAGGGCCATTTAAGAATGTTCCAATGAAAATCTATCACTAAAGTTCTCAAAGATTTACAAGCAGAGATGGAAGACGGCAATAACTCAAATGGTGCTTTACACCGCGGATTGAAGTCAAGATCTAACACCTGGACATTACACCTTGCCGCATGACGGATCCATGTGGATATTCTGAGCAACTCGTTAAATTCTCTTGCAAAATGGACTGAACGGTAGTCCCAAGATATACGAAAGCACTCTATCTTATTACTATCACGATTAGCCAAGAACTTATCAAAATAGTTAAAGGCCTCCAATCGTCTCCACATGTTATTTCTTTGGTGGTGACTTGGATTAAAAATCAATGACGGATATGAAAGATAAAGCTCTAGACATCTTTTGGACACACAGCCCACCTGTCCGATGTCTTTGAAGGGGAGGAAGGAAAGAATGTGATGAGCAACTTCAACTGGAAGATCACTGAATCTATCAACAATGAACTCAGGACAAGCTCCTTGAGCTTGAGAGCTTGCAGTTGCCAGCATCTTACGCCTGTGGTCCATATCGAGGATCTCAAGGATTGTTGAAAGCAGGGGCAGATTTACACTAAACACAAATCACGCATTCGAAAATCACGAAACAGGAAAAACAAAGCCACAATAATAAGCAATAGAACAGGATTATACTCTTTTAACATTACAATTTTCTTCTACTTGGGCACACAAAACTACACTAAATTAGGAAACGTCTCAAACACTTATTAAAACTGAATTCAAAATCATTAGCTAAAAATCATAAAATTCAATATAACAAAAGTATATATATATATTTTTTTTTCTTCTTCTTCTTTCGTTGCTTTTCGTGGTTTTATAGGTTCCCACAGAGGGTCTACTGTTTATTAGCAGACTTTAGGGTTGAAAGAGACTGAGGGGCTAGAAAAATTTGGCCTTGCCTTCAAGAAATCGGGCTACTTTCTGCAGATTTTTGATTTGTCAAGTGGTTGTAGGTGAGCAAAACCCCCGCGCTCTCTCTGTGTTGCAGTGAATAGTGATGGATGAGTTTTCTCTTTAGGTTCTCTTTTTATACCTTTCCCTGGGCCGTTGATAGTACCAAATAATTTGGATTTTGGCCCAAATGAATTATTAATTTTGGTTTGGGTGATTTTCAGATAAGGACAAATCGAAGCAAATCGCTCAACATGGAGAAAATTAGTCGATGGTCATTCAAGCTCTCACGGTCTAACAAAAAAAACATACAAATCGAATTGATATTGCAGTCCTGTTCATTTAAGGACTTAACAATGAGGACATGCGAAGACCTTTTTTAAAAGGGTTTAAGTGAAGAAATTTGAGTTCATAATGATTAAGTAAGAGCGAGCTTGAGTTTCAGGGGATGAAACAATAAATAAGTCTTTTCTTTTTTACGGGTTGGAATAATTAAAAGGATCATGTGAGTAAAACAAAGAGCATGAGCGATGATTAAAACTATTAATAATATATGCTGTTAGTGAGGGTCAAACTAGTCAAGTGTGTGGTGTAACCAACTTTAAAGGAGCATTATCATTTAAATATAGCTCATTTTAGTCCTAAAATTCATGTTTGTGCTCAATAAGGTCATTCTTTTCAATTACAATTTCACAATAGGGGCCCGTCAAGGCGAGCCTTGTTGAGCAAAATACGTTAGCTTTACTTTGCCTCATGCGTTGATTGGTTGTATTTTGATGAATTATCTCTTTAAAGTAGGCCAGATTACTAATTTTAACAAAGATTTTGGCGGAATGAGATGATGGGCCAAATCGATGTGTGGACCAAAAAATTATCAAGGACCAATTGATTGATTTAAAAATTTGAGGACTTGTCAAACATTCAGGGACAACTCGTGAAAGAGAAACATAAGCCCCTTGTACTCCCCCAAAATTCCAATAAAAGTTAGAAAAATTTTAGATACTTGTGTTCACTTGTTCAAATGAAGGAAAATGCTTCCCTCCTTACTAGATAAATAGAAGTTCCTACATTCCAACTAATAAGAGTGCGACATGTGTCAAACTGTGATTCGCAAGAAGTAGGAGTATCTCCTTACCGGTAGGAAGGCAAGTAGTATCCTCAAATAAATTATTGGAAACAAAGTTCAAACCCGGTATTGGAATTTATTATCATGCTTGAAACACTTATTATAATTATATAAAAAACTGGTTATGATACTTGTGTTTTTGGTTTCCATGAATTTTCTTAAGGTGTGTATATGCAATGCAACCAATCCTTAGCGTTTACAACACTGTGCTACAGGAGCTGATTCGGTCAGTTGGACCTAATCTTCCATAAGTGAGAAAATGAATTCAAAAGCTTATTCGATTTAAGCAAAGAAACTTTACCACAAATATCAGTTCAACTGTGTTAGTATTGATTTTGTGATTGGCATTTCCTAGAGACAAATTAGACTAAGTATAGATTGTAAATTAGTTGTGATGGTGGCTGTCAAAATTCCAAGATATGCTCTGAAGGCTTATATGTCAACCAACGATCACTAAGGTAAATTATTCATTCAATTATGCATCATGATTGTGGTATTTCAAGCATTATTTCAAACTCACAATCTGATTAACATTTTGATTAAGAAGACTTTTTATTTTAAGAAAGATTAATTTATTTTATAAATTGTTTTCCAGTTTTGAACTTTAAAAGTCTTCTTTGATTGGAAATCAATTAGTCTGATTTTGGAAAATTAATCTGTTGATTAGGAACTAATTGATCTTGTTTCCAGTTTTGAAAACCTTTATAAAAAGCAAGGCTTGGTTTTCATTCTTTGTACAACTTTCAACGACTAGAGTATTTCTTGAGTTTTCATATACACAAAAGAAAGTTGTTGTGCTTTATTTTTCATAATGATAAATCATCAAGAGTAAGATTATCTTGGTGATTTATCTTTATATTCATATTGCATTCATTTGCATGTTCGGTGACTCATACGGTTGAGGGCACCAGGATCATTGTGGCGGTTTTTCTCCAGTGAGTTTGAATCGATTGTGACCAGTATCGAATTCAACATAAGGAGAGTTGGAAGAACTTCGGCGAGCTTGAAGCAATCGTGACCAGTATTGCGTTCAACATAAGGAGTGTCGAAAGATCATCTCGTGACAGAAGTTGAATTACGAAGAAGTTGGTACATTGTCTAGAGTGTCTAGGACCAGTTTATATACTTATTGTAATCATTGTTCTATAGTGGATTTGCCTTGGACTATCAGGTCCCGTGGATTTTCCCCAAAAGTGGGGTTTTACCACGTAAAATAACTTCTTTGTTTTTCTCTGTTTTTACGTTCTGTACTGTAGAGGATTGATACATCGTATCAATCCCTTTGGCGTGTTTTTATATAATACTATATTACTCTTGACTACTCAAAACGCATACTTTACTCTTTTAGTGTTTTAAGCCATCCTATAGGTATTTTCAAACTGTCCCAATTGTCAAAAGTCTAGCAATCAACCTTGATCAGATTCGTCCCCCAGATGTGACAAAATTTATATAGGTTGTTTGATGAGATAGATACACTAGCTGTGGTGGTGAAGCAAGCATGCATGGAACTAAGTAGAGAGAGAAGTCTTCAAACCAACCAATTTGTGAGGCATTCATTTGGTGGTGAAACAATGATAAACATTCTACATTTTAATTTCAGTTGCAGCAAACATGGCTAAAAGAGTTCACTAATTAGTTCAAACAAATATGATCCCGTTTTCTTTAATGGTATCAAGAACAATCCCAAGCTTACCTTCAATCCGTTCATCTTTCCTGGGCTCATAAGACAATGCATAAACATCAGCTTCCTTTGATCGCTCAGCAATAAGCCTCCCTATAACTCTGCATGCGTTGTGATCTGTGAGTGAGGGTAAGTTGCTCCGAACATCCTTGGCATTCGTGGTAGCGACTGATATCACTTTGCTTGTTCCCCGATGCATCACTTTTGCGTGGATAAACTTTTTTGAAAAGAAAACATTCAGTAAGAATGGCCTCATGTACATATCAGTCTTCTGTTTCCACGATTTCCTGTTAGGCTTCTTTGCAGCTTCTCCTCGAGATCTCCGGGTCCATGCAGCTCGAACAACAGAATTCTAAAATTACAAGTAAAATATATTGTAATTACAAAGGCAAAAAAATGGTGCCCAGCAGGTGTCAGCTCAACATTTTAAAAGGATTTCTAGTTATTCATTTTATGCAATGCATATTTCTAGGAACCTCAAAGAGTTCTTAAGGGGACAATATGACATAACAGTATGAAGGTGAAACCACACTTATTTACATTTTTTTGGGGCCACCAATTCATCTCATCCCATATCCCCAAAGAACAACAGAAATACATATACTAGTAAGAAAGGACTTGGCACATGTAAAACATATACAACAACAACCATCAAAAGGTTTTGTCCCCAGTTTATAAACAGTTAAGTTGTAGAATGTTCACGGCGTCAAGAGAGGGTAAAGTAGCCTCTTTGGACTGCCTGCAATTTGCTCTAGGACATGCCAAACATGTCCCCCTGTCCAAACAAGAATGCCTGGTCCTGCTATTGGCTAGGAGACCTTCCTCAAAGAGGTTCCACTGGATGGAGGATTTTTGGTAACAGAGTGTTAATTGAGTTTATCAAATTTAGACAATAGCTTATACTATAAGTCCACAATAGACCAAGAAAATGCTTCTTCACAAGAAAGCAAATAGGTTGCAACATCTACAATAATTTCCTTACTGAGCATCCCAAGAGTACTCATACAGCCACAATTTCAAGTTTCACCCTTTTGTGAGAGTGAATCCTTCTTAGCCTAAGTGACCTAAAATGAAGTGTTTAGCTACCCTGAGAAAGCTATACTCATCACATGACTTGAATTCCCAATATCACGTATTATTTAGAAATCAAGATTAAATACAGATAACCCACAAAACTCATTCATTCAAACCAGCACACTAATGGCAGATTCATAAAGCTCTGGTTTCCAAAATAATTGACTGTATCTAGTGTTAATATCTTCTCCAACATACAATTTCAGTAAAATCCCATTTCAGTGATACTGCAACCTCTTCAATTAAGCTTCACAGATTAAGAATTCAGAGTTATCTTCATATTTGTCTAAGATAAGGAATTTGAAAGATAACACATTTTTTCTGAGAATTGTCAAAAGGGTGGTTTGGGAGATTGGGAGAGTGTGTGTATTAATTACCTTGTTGAGAGTGGGAGTGGGAGGGTCTGCAATGGAGCTTAGGGATATGTTTACCAGAGGAAAAGAAGAAACCCATGACAGCGAAGCGGCTTTGAATGGCTGAGTCGACCGAGTTGGAAAGAACTCGGAGGAGAGAAGCGAACAACTTGATGGAGCTGAAGAAGAAGATATCGTTGACACCATCTCTGACGGGACCAGGTCGCAACACTGTCGCAGGCAGCAGGCTAATGGCTAATGTTTCGTTAGTTGTTTGTTCAAAAACGTATTGGGTCCCCAAAAAAAGGCTACTTTCTATATAAAAATGAAGAAACAGATATTAATGATCGGGCATGTTTAAAATAATTTAAGGGTTAATCCTTTTATTAGTCTCTGAATTTAGACATGATTTGCATTTGAGTACCTCAATTTCCAAAACGGTTCACGTGTTCCTTTAACTTCACTTTCGTTAGGACAAATGGTCATGCGGTCAATTTTGTTAATTTTTTCTATTAAATGCAGGGGTAAAATGGTATTTTTATATTAAAACAAAAAAAATTAAATTAAAAAAATTATATCTTTAAAATAATAATAAAAGAAAATCAAATCAAAAAATTAAAAAAAAATGACAAATTAAGTCTCGGGAAAGTAGAAATTGGGATAGAGGGGGAGAGAGAGAGAGAGAGTTTAATTTTAATTTTATAGTTTTTTTAATTTTTTTAATTTTTTTAATTTTTTATTCATATTTTAATCAATTTTGATACAAAAATACTATTTTGCCCCTGTATTTAACAGAAAAGTTAACAAAATTAACAGTAGGACCATTTGTCCTAACGAAACTGAAGTTGAAGGACCACGAGAATCATTTTTGAAATTGAGGTACTCAAATGCAAATCGAGTTTAAGTTCAAGAACTAATAAAACGATTAACCCAATAATTTAAATTAGAGGATGAGGGATTCAAACCGTATGTCGAACTGGGTCATATCGGTAGGCCCAAATGGTGAACCGTTCACTTTTTTGTTAGGCCCAACTTCGAGTTAATTTGAAATCCGAATTTGGCAAGTCAGGTTGGTTCAGTTCAGATGTCTGCAAAGGCCCTAAAAAAGCAACAATTGAAAGCATTTTTTTTAAAAAAGTTTTCCAAGACATTCTTTTTTCTTTGTCAGATTTCTAGGCCCATTCAAATTTTAGGGTTTCTGTATGTTTTTCCAGTTTTTGTAGTTTTGCATATTTTACAATTTATCAATCATTCAAATTCAAAAAATATAAGATAATCATCATCCACCGCACATGTCCAAATCCACGGAAATCATTATTACAGTCCACAGCAGATTGTCAGAGTAATCTCAATCACAATCAGAATATTTGTAAAGTTAAAAAAAAATCCAAATCAAAACAAGTAAATTTTCATTACATATAGAAATCAAATTCCCTGAGTTTCATACTCTTCAAATCAAATTAGCACATCTGCACAAAGAAAAAAGAGTTAATAAATATATGAATTAATATGACATAAAGAAACTACAAATTTTATTAATGTAGAAAAGAAAGAAAAAAACTTTTTTCCTTTTTTCCCAAAACTTGGTAGAAATTTAACTCATCCTAAACTAATATTACCTCTGGCATAATTTTCAATATTTGCTGTACAACTGCTTATTAACCTCCCCAAGAATTCTCTTGATAAACCTTGCTTCATGCCTGGCAATTAAACAAAGAAGCAGAACTACGAACGTTAAATTGAATCCCTAACTTAACAATTAAGATTGGGATTTAACATCAAATGTTAAATGGATCTTACATTATCAAGTAAAAAAGTATGCATAGTTAAAACCAAACCAAACCAAACCAAACCAAACCAAACCAAACAAACCCCAAAGTTCAAAGTCAAAAAGAAAGAATGCATAGTTTAAACATAGTTGGAAAAACAAAAAGGACAGAAAACATATGGTTGTCAAGTAAGGAGATGATAATCCAAGGAACAAGAAATTACTAATTACCCATCAGCATTTTTAAGATCTTCCCCACACAAATCTGCAGCTTGAGTGAGAGCATTTCTCCATCGCTGTAGCTTTTCTTTCTCATGTTTGCCCGCTTCATTTCTCAAATGCTTGTGCAAAACTACCAGTTTGTTTCCGGACATCTGAAGCATCAACATTATAGAACAATGGAATAACCTGTTGCCCCAATCTTTCTCTACACTCCATGATCTTCACCAGCTCGTCAAGACACCAACTGGAATCGGCATAACTCTTGGAGAAGACAATTATGGAGATCATGGACCCGTCGATTGCCTGCTCCAGTTGGGTTTTTATAAATTCCGCTCTTTCTAGCTCGTTGTCGTCAAGAAAGGCGCGGATTCCGGCATTAGATAATGCGGCGTGGAGGTGGCCTATGAAGCCCTTGCGTGTGTCTTCACCTCTGAAGCTCAAGAAAACTTGGTACTCCCAACGTTTTGATGAGGAGGATGGTGAGGATGAAGAGGAGGCTTTCCTGGCATCCATTGATACTGGAGGAGCTATCGGTTCAGATCAGACCAGCTACAAATTATGCACAAGTTGGCCTTCCGATCCGACTTGAGCAGAAGAAGTTATTTCATAATTAATTATTTTTTCTGGGCAGTGGTTTGTGTGTTGCAGCGTAGATTAATAAATTCGAAATACGCATAGTCAAGGTCCTCAAACGTTTCAGCCGACAAAAGCAAAAGTTCCCATGTGGGGAGAACAGTGAAAAGATAATATCTTTTTGGTTACACGATCTACTGGACGGCTAAGATTGAAGGTCAGGAAAATGCAAGGAAGCTTAGAGGAAAGAGGCATGAATAGAGAGGGAAGAGGTGAGCACAATGTCCAATTAAAAAAGAAAAAGAAAAACACAAGTCTTGTTCCAGTTTGTTTTCACAAAATTTGTACCAAAATTGATGATTTCATTTATATAAAAAAAAAACCTTATGCAAATGACAAAATTAATCTCAAAGGCCAACTTTGCCATTTGGAGAATTTTTTTTGTATAAAATCATCAATCTTTGGATAAAAATCAATAAAAAGGAGTTTTGGGAAAACAATTTAAAACCTCAAGGGGTGTTCTTGTAATTTCAAAAACCTCAAGGAGTTTTGTGAAAAAACCGAAAACCTCATGAGGTATTAGTGTAAATAACTCAAAATGGAGACATACAGTGTGTATAAAGATTACAAATTTATTGTAATCACCTTATCTACCACTAGTTTTCTAAACGAGAAAATAATGCATTAAATTTCTATTGAAAAGTTGATATAGATACAAATAATGTAGTGGTATAAAAGATTTTATTAGAGAGAGAGAGAGAGAGAGAGAGAGAGAGAGAGAGAGAGAGCACCAGCGTTAAGTGCTCCCTTATTATGAATTAGCTTTATCCCAATTGTACAATTTCATTATTGGAGTAATATTATGAACAAATTCAAGTGGGTTTCACTTATATGTTGTACTCTAACAAAATATGTTATGAGTAGTTTTGAGAATTCCGATCCACAATATCCAATACATGGAGCTTCTCTGGATGTTTATTTCAAAAGTAACGTATATATTGAGCGGAAACACAAAAGCTACATGCATATGTTTAACATATATATCTACATTTCTCACCAAAATGAGACTTAGCTAGGTTTTCTCCTGACATATGATTTGATCAATAATGTATTTAATATATACATATGGGACAACAATACGTATTCAATAGTTAATGATTGAGAGGCTCATAAGAACTTTCAATTCTTCCATTCTTTATTGATTAAAAAAAATCCAATAATTATGTTCTTTCTTCAAAAATAACTTAGTTATATGTTATATGAGAAAAGATATATACAACTAAGTAATTTTTCATTAAGCGTATGATATAACTAATTCATTTATATTATAACACGAGTATACATTAACACTTCAAATAATAACATCCCTTAACAGTTTCGTAATACCATTCAATAATTTCTTGTATATTACCGTAGAATTTTCTCTTTTCTTCCATTGTCCATGACAGGTGTTAGAAGTTGAGTTGAGCTTATGTTGCATAGAAATTTGGTGCACTTGAGATCTGGTAGTTTTGGTCCTCAGCCTTTGTTGCAACTTGGGATGCTCACGTGTCGAAATTATTGCGAGGAGGATGAATGTGGAGCCCAGTGAGCACTGTAAAGTGTAAGTTTGCAGCTAAGAGGAATTGAGCTCGTCTCTTCCCTCTCTATTCATGCCTCTTTCCACTAAGCTTCCTTGCATTTTCCTGACCTTCAATCTTAGCCATCCAGCAGATCGTGTAGCCAGCAGCCACAGAAAGTGACCCCTGGTTTTGGTTGCTTCCAGAAAATTACCCTCTGTGTCTGTCCACACTGTTCTTCCACGCTCTCTCTGCCTCTCTCC
>NW_018925262.1:0-17491 GCF_002207925.1 Prunus avium | reverse complement strand
TAATTTTTTTTTCTTTCTAACTTTAAAGATTTCTTGTGAGTGAATGACTTTTACTTTGTGAGTAAGTAATATACTTTCATACACTTTTATCATAGAATTTTACATACTTTTATCTACTTTTTTTTTTAAGTTTTGATCATAAGGTAATTAAAGAACTACAATTAAGGTACCATGGAGGTAGGGCTGGGAATTTAATCTGCCAAACCGACCGAACCGTATTGGTTTGGTTTACGGTTTCAAATTTCGAAGTGGTTGGTTCAACCCAACCGGTAATATAGTTAAGTCTAGAAAGTTGTATATGCTAGTGGCTGTAAATGAAGAAGCCAAGTCGGTGGAACTTGGGCCATGTCGGTTAGGAACAATTATAAATAGGCATCAAGCCATCCAATGTAATGAATCAAGTGAATAGGTAAGGAGTGAACCAATCAACTCCCAATTCATGTGGGAGTAAAGAAGCAAACTCCCAAACTATGTGGGAGCCAAGAGCTACCCAAATCAAGCCATGTTGAGGAGCCAATAAGCTCACCAATTAAAGTGTAAGGGCCAAATAGCCCAAACTATTCTAAGTTAAGTGTGATGGCCAATTAGCCAAAATACTAAGGAGGCCAATAAGCCAATAAGCTATGAAGAAGGCCAATTAGCCTATACCTCACCTATGTACTATTCTCCTCCAATCTAATAAAATCACTTTGTTTCCCCTAACAATCCAACAAGTGGTATCAGAGCAACACACTTCGCCCACTACAAACTAACATGGGCGTCAGAGCTAGTTCGATTGCATTGGGCGTCAGAGCTGGTTCGATCGCTTTGGGCATAAGGGCCGACTCGAGAGCCGTGTTCGATCAACTATGGGAGCATGGACCAATTCTAAGGAAGCAAAGGAAGCAAGGTACGTGCTATCAATACTCAATTCAAGGTTTCAAAAAATCTAGAGAAGGGGAAGGAAATCTAGAGAAAGTTCTAGAGGAGGAGATAGTGAAAATAAAAGAGAGATGACATGAGAGGAAAAACTTTGGCGTTGTGAAGAATGAAGAATATTGTCGGCGAAAAACTACCAAGCTACCTACGAACGAGGAAAGTGCCACACAAGCACGGAGTTGCAGCATCAACAAGAGCTTCATCAATATCAGCTTCATGAGGAGCATGCGTGGAGAAACACAAATATGCATTAAGGAGGAGTGTTGAAAAAGTAATGCATATTTGTGTAGATGTAACTACACAATTCTAGAAAACTCAAGAACCTACAAACTAGATGATGGAATGTCGGCAACACAAAAATAAATATGCAAAGAATATTCTAGATGAAGCCACACTTGTGGCTGGATAAAAGAGAGCAAATCGGTGGGACTAAAGCATGGCCGCAACTTGCAAGACACATATGGCTAAGGATAAATATCTATGGAGGAATTCTCTAGAGCAAGACTACATTAACTAGATATTATACTAGAGTAATATAGTTAAGTCTAGAAAGTTGTATATGCTAGTGGCTGTAAATGAAGAAGCCAAGTCGGTGGAACTTGGGCCATGTCGGTTAGGAACAATTATAAATAGGCATCAAGCCATCCAATGTAATGAATCAAGTGAATAGGTAAGGAGTGAACCAATCAACTCCCAATTCATGTGGGAGTAAAGAAGCAAACTCCCAAACTATGTGGGAGCCAAGAGCTACCCAAATCAAGCCATGTTGAGGAGCCAATAAGCTCACCAATTAAAGTGTAAGGGCCAAATAGCCCAAACTATTCTAAGTTAAGTGTGATGGCCAATTAGCCAAAATACTAAGGAGGCCAATAAGCCAATAAGCTATGAAGAAGGCCAATTAGCCTATACCTCACCTATGTACTATTCTCCTCCAATCTAATAAAATCACTTTGTTTCCCCTAACAATCCAACAAGTGGTATCAGAGCAACACACTTCGCCCACTACAAACTAACATGGGCGTCAGAGCTAGTTCGATTGCATTGGGCGTCAGAGCTGGTTCGATCGCTTTGGGCATAAGGGCCGACTCGAGAGCCGTGTTCGATCAACTATGGGAGCATGGACCAATTCTAAGGAAGCAAAGGAAGCAAGGTACGTGCTATCAATACTCAATTCAAGGTTTCAAAAAATCTAGAGAAGGGGAAGGAAATCTAGAGAAAGTTCTAGAGGAGGAGATAGTGAAAATAAAAGAGAGATGACATGAGAGGAAAAACTTTGGCGTTGTGAAGAATGAAGAATATTGTCGGCGAAAAACTACCAAGCTACCTACGAACGAGGAAAGTGCCACACAAGCACGGAGTTGCAGCATCAACAAGAGCTTCATCAATATCAGCTTCATGAGGAGCATGCGTGGAGAAACACAAATATGCATTAAGGAGGAGTGTTGAAAAAGTAATGCATATTTGTGTAGATGTAACTACACAATTCTAGAAAACTCAAGAACCTACAAACTAGATGATGGAATGTCGGCAACACAAAAATAAATATGCAAAGAATATTCTAGATGAAGCCACACTTGTGGCTGGATAAAAGAGAGCAAATCGGTGGGACTAAAGCATGGCCGCAACTTGCAAGACACATATGGCTAAGGATAAATATCTATGGAGGAATTCTCTAGAGCAAGACTACATTAACTAGATATTATACTAGAGTAATATAGTTAAGTCTAGAAAGTTGTATATGCTAGTGGCTGTAAATGAAGAAGCCAAGTCGGTGGAACTTGGGCCATGTCGGTTAGGAACAATTATAAATAGGCATCAAGCCATCCAATGTAATGAATCAAGTGAATAGGTAAGGAGTGAACCAATCAACTCCCAATTCATGTGGGAGTAAAGAAGCAAACTCCCAAACTATGTGGGAGCCAAGAGCTACCCAAATCAAGCCATGTTGAGGAGCCAATAAGCTCACCAATTAAAGTGTAAGGGCCAAATAGCCCAAACTATTCTAAGTTAAGTGTGATGGCCAATTAGCCAAAATACTAAGGAGGCCAATAAGCCAATAAGCTATGAAGAAGGCCAATTAGCCTATACCTCACCTATGTACTATTCTCCTCCAATCTAATAAAATCACTTTGTTTCCCCTAACAATCCAACAAGTGGTATCAGAGCAACACACTTCGCCCACTACAAACTAACATGGGCGTCAGAGCTAGTTCGATTGCATTGGGCGTCAGAGCTGGTTCGATCGCTTTGGGCATAAGGGCCGACTCGAGAGCCGTGTTCGATCAACTATGGGAGCATGGACCAATTCTAAGGAAGCAAAGGAAGCAAGGTACGTGCTATCAATACTCAATTCAAGGTTTCAAAAAATCTAGAGAAGGGGAAGGAAATCTAGAGAAAGTTCTAGAGGAGGAGATAGTGAAAATAAAAGAGAGATGACATGAGAGGAAAAACTTTGGCGTTGTGAAGAATGAAGAATATTGTCGGCGAAAAACTACCAAGCTACCTACGAACGAGGAAAGTGCCACACAAGCACGGAGTTGCAGCATCAACAAGAGCTTCATCAATATCAGCTTCATGAGGAGCATGCGTGGAGAAACACAAATATGCATTAAGGAGGAGTGTTGAAAAAGTAATGCATATTTGTGTAGATGTAACTACACAATTCTAGAAAACTCAAGAACCTACAAACTAGATGATGGAATGTCGGCAACACAAAAATAAATATGCAAAGAATATTCTAGATGAAGCCACACTTGTGGCTGGATAAAAGAGAGCAAATCGGTGGGACTAAAGCATGGCCGCAACTTGCAAGACACATATGGCTAAGGATAAATATCTATGGAGGAATTCTCTAGAGCAAGACTACATTAACTAGATATTATACTAGAGTAATATAGTTAAGTCTAGAAAGTTGTATATGCTAGTGGCTGTAAATGAAGAAGCCAAGTCGGTGGAACTTGGGCCATGTCGGTTAGGAACAATTATAAATAGGCATCAAGCCATCCAATGTAATGAATCAAGTGAATAGGTAAGGAGTGAACCAATCAACTCCCAATTCATGTGGGAGTAAAGAAGCAAACTCCCAAACTATGTGGGAGCCAAGAGCTACCCAAATCAAGCCATGTTGAGGAGCCAATAAGCTCACCAATTAAAGTGTAAGGGCCAAATAGCCCAAACTATTCTAAGTTAAGTGTGATGGCCAATTAGCCAAAATACTAAGGAGGCCAATAAGCCAATAAGCTATGAAGAAGGCCAATTAGCCTATACCTCACCTATGTACTATTCTCCTCCAATCTAATAAAATCACTTTGTTTCCCCTAACAATCCAACAAGTGGTATCAGAGCAACACACTTCGCCCACTACAAACTAACATGGGCGTCAGAGCTAGTTCGATTGCATTGGGCGTCAGAGCTGGTTCGATCGCTTTGGGCATAAGGGCCGACTCGAGAGCCGTGTTCGATCAACTATGGGAGCATGGACCAATTCTAAGGAAGCAAAGGAAGCAAGGTACGTGCTATCAATACTCAATTCAAGGTTTCAAAAAATCTAGAGAAGGGGAAGGAAATCTAGAGAAAGTTCTAGAGGAGGAGATAGTGAAAATAAAAGAGAGATGACATGAGAGGAAAAACTTTGGCGTTGTGAAGAATGAAGAATATTGTCGGCGAAAAACTACCAAGCTACCTACGAACGAGGAAAGTGCCACACAAGCACGGAGTTGCAGCATCAACAAGAGCTTCATCAATATCAGCTTCATGAGGAGCATGCGTGGAGAAACACAAATATGCATTAAGGAGGAGTGTTGAAAAAGTAATGCATATTTGTGTAGATGTAACTACACAATTCTAGAAAACTCAAGAACCTACAAACTAGATGATGGAATGTCGGCAACACAAAAATAAATATGCAAAGAATATTCTAGATGAAGCCACACTTGTGGCTGGATAAAAGAGAGCAAATCGGTGGGACTAAAGCATGGCCGCAACTTGCAAGACACATATGGCTAAGGATAAATATCTATGGAGGAATTCTCTAGAGCAAGACTACATTAACTAGATATTATACTAGAGTAATATAGTTAAGTCTAGAAAGTTGTATATGCTAGTGGCTGTAAATGAAGAAGCCAAGTCGGTGGAACTTGGGCCATGTCGGTTAGGAACAATTATAAATAGGCATCAAGCCATCCAATGTAATGAATCAAGTGAATAGGTAAGGAGTGAACCAATCAACTCCCAATTCATGTGGGAGTAAAGAAGCAAACTCCCAAACTATGTGGGAGCCAAGAGCTACCCAAATCAAGCCATGTTGAGGAGCCAATAAGCTCACCAATTAAAGTGTAAGGGCCAAATAGCCCAAACTATTCTAAGTTAAGTGTGATGGCCAATTAGCCAAAATACTAAGGAGGCCAATAAGCCAATAAGCTATGAAGAAGGCCAATTAGCCTATACCTCACCTATGTACTATTCTCCTCCAATCTAATAAAATCACTTTGTTTCCCCTAACAATCCAACAAGTGGTATCAGAGCAACACACTTCGCCCACTACAAACTAACATGGGCGTCAGAGCTAGTTCGATTGCATTGGGCGTCAGAGCTGGTTCGATCGCTTTGGGCATAAGGGCCGACTCGAGAGCCGTGTTCGATCAACTATGGGAGCATGGACCAATTCTAAGGAAGCAAAGGAAGCAAGGTACGTGCTATCAATACTCAATTCAAGGTTTCAAAAAATCTAGAGAAGGGGAAGGAAATCTAGAGAAAGTTCTAGAGGAGGAGATAGTGAAAATAAAAGAGAGATGACATGAGAGGAAAAACTTTGGCGTTGTGAAGAATGAAGAATATTGTCGGCGAAAAACTACCAAGCTACCTACGAACGAGGAAAGTGCCACACAAGCACGGAGTTGCAGCATCAACAAGAGCTTCATCAATATCAGCTTCATGAGGAGCATGCGTGGAGAAACACAAATATGCATTAAGGAGGAGTGTTGAAAAAGTAATGCATATTTGTGTAGATGTAACTACACAATTCTAGAAAACTCAAGAACCTACAAACTAGATGATGGAATGTCGGCAACACAAAAATAAATATGCAAAGAATATTCTAGATGAAGCCACACTTGTGGCTGGATAAAAGAGAGCAAATCGGTGGGACTAAAGCATGGCCGCAACTTGCAAGACACATATGGCTAAGGATAAATATCTATGGAGGAATTCTCTAGAGCAAGACTACATTAACTAGATATTATACTAGAGTAATATAGTTAAGTCTAGAAAGTTGTATATGCTAGTGGCTGTAAATGAAGAAGCCAAGTCGGTGGAACTTGGGCCATGTCGGTTAGGAACAATTATAAATAGGCATCAAGCCATCCAATGTAATGAATCAAGTGAATAGGTAAGGAGTGAACCAATCAACTCCCAATTCATGTGGGAGTAAAGAAGCAAACTCCCAAACTATGTGGGAGCCAAGAGCTACCCAAATCAAGCCATGTTGAGGAGCCAATAAGCTCACCAATTAAAGTGTAAGGGCCAAATAGCCCAAACTATTCTAAGTTAAGTGTGATGGCCAATTAGCCAAAATACTAAGGAGGCCAATAAGCCAATAAGCTATGAAGAAGGCCAATTAGCCTATACCTCACCTATGTACTATTCTCCTCCAATCTAATAAAATCACTTTGTTTCCCCTAACAATCCAACAAGTGGTATCAGAGCAACACACTTCGCCCACTACAAACTAACATGGGCGTCAGAGCTAGTTCGATTGCATTGGGCGTCAGAGCTGGTTCGATCGCTTTGGGCATAAGGGCCGACTCGAGAGCCGTGTTCGATCAACTATGGGAGCATGGACCAATTCTAAGGAAGCAAAGGAAGCAAGGTACGTGCTATCAATACTCAATTCAAGGTTTCAAAAAATCTAGAGAAGGGGAAGGAAATCTAGAGAAAGTTCTAGAGGAGGAGATAGTGAAAATAAAAGAGAGATGACATGAGAGGAAAAACTTTGGCGTTGTGAAGAATGAAGAATATTGTCGGCGAAAAACTACCAAGCTACCTACGAACGAGGAAAGTGCCACACAAGCACGGAGTTGCAGCATCAACAAGAGCTTCATCAATATCAGCTTCATGAGGAGCATGCGTGGAGAAACACAAATATGCATTAAGGAGGAGTGTTGAAAAAGTAATGCATATTTGTGTAGATGTAACTACACAATTCTAGAAAACTCAAGAACCTACAAACTAGATGATGGAATGTCGGCAACACAAAAATAAATATGCAAAGAATATTCTAGATGAAGCCACACTTGTGGCTGGATAAAAGAGAGCAAATCGGTGGGACTAAAGCATGGCCGCAACTTGCAAGACACATATGGCTAAGGATAAATATCTATGGAGGAATTCTCTAGAGCAAGACTACATTAACTAGATATTATACTAGAGTAATATAGTTAAGTCTAGAAAGTTGTATATGCTAGTGGCTGTAAATGAAGAAGCCAAGTCGGTGGAACTTGGGCCATGTCGGTTAGGAACAATTATAAATAGGCATCAAGCCATCCAATGTAATGAATCAAGTGAATAGGTAAGGAGTGAACCAATCAACTCCCAATTCATGTGGGAGTAAAGAAGCAAACTCCCAAACTATGTGGGAGCCAAGAGCTACCCAAATCAAGCCATGTTGAGGAGCCAATAAGCTCACCAATTAAAGTGTAAGGGCCAAATAGCCCAAACTATTCTAAGTTAAGTGTGATGGCCAATTAGCCAAAATACTAAGGAGGCCAATAAGCCAATAAGCTATGAAGAAGGCCAATTAGCCTATACCTCACCTATGTACTATTCTCCTCCAATCTAATAAAATCACTTTGTTTCCCCTAACAATCCAACAAGTGGTATCAGAGCAACACACTTCGCCCACTACAAACTAACATGGGCGTCAGAGCTAGTTCGATTGCATTGGGCGTCAGAGCTGGTTCGATCGCTTTGGGCATAAGGGCCGACTCGAGAGCCGTGTTCGATCAACTATGGGAGCATGGACCAATTCTAAGGAAGCAAAGGAAGCAAGGTACGTGCTATCAATACTCAATTCAAGGTTTCAAAAAATCTAGAGAAGGGGAAGGAAATCTAGAGAAAGTTCTAGAGGAGGAGATAGTGAAAATAAAAGAGAGATGACATGAGAGGAAAAACTTTGGCGTTGTGAAGAATGAAGAATATTGTCGGCGAAAAACTACCAAGCTACCTACGAACGAGGAAAGTGCCACACAAGCACGGAGTTGCAGCATCAACAAGAGCTTCATCAATATCAGCTTCATGAGGAGCATGCGTGGAGAAACACAAATATGCATTAAGGAGGAGTGTTGAAAAAGTAATGCATATTTGTGTAGATGTAACTACACAATTCTAGAAAACTCAAGAACCTACAAACTAGATGATGGAATGTCGGCAACACAAAAATAAATATGCAAAGAATATTCTAGATGAAGCCACACTTGTGGCTGGATAAAAGAGAGCAAATCGGTGGGACTAAAGCATGGCCGCAACTTGCAAGACACATATGGCTAAGGATAAATATCTATGGAGGAATTCTCTAGAGCAAGACTACATTAACTAGATATTATACTAGAGTAATATAGTTAAGTCTAGAAAGTTGTATATGCTAGTGGCTGTAAATGAAGAAGCCAAGTCGGTGGAACTTGGGCCATGTCGGTTAGGAACAATTATAAATAGGCATCAAGCCATCCAATGTAATGAATCAAGTGAATAGGTAAGGAGTGAACCAATCAACTCCCAATTCATGTGGGAGTAAAGAAGCAAACTCCCAAACTATGTGGGAGCCAAGAGCTACCCAAATCAAGCCATGTTGAGGAGCCAATAAGCTCACCAATTAAAGTGTAAGGGCCAAATAGCCCAAACTATTCTAAGTTAAGTGTGATGGCCAATTAGCCAAAATACTAAGGAGGCCAATAAGCCAATAAGCTATGAAGAAGGCCAATTAGCCTATACCTCACCTATGTACTATTCTCCTCCAATCTAATAAAATCACTTTGTTTCCCCTAACAATCCAACAAGTGGTATCAGAGCAACACACTTCGCCCACTACAAACTAACATGGGCGTCAGAGCTAGTTCGATTGCATTGGGCGTCAGAGCTGGTTCGATCGCTTTGGGCATAAGGGCCGACTCGAGAGCCGTGTTCGATCAACTATGGGAGCATGGACCAATTCTAAGGAAGCAAAGGAAGCAAGGTACGTGCTATCAATACTCAATTCAAGGTTTCAAAAAATCTAGAGAAGGGGAAGGAAATCTAGAGAAAGTTCTAGAGGAGGAGATAGTGAAAATAAAAGAGAGATGACATGAGAGGAAAAACTTTGGCGTTGTGAAGAATGAAGAATATTGTCGGCGAAAAACTACCAAGCTACCTACGAACGAGGAAAGTGCCACACAAGCACGGAGTTGCAGCATCAACAAGAGCTTCATCAATATCAGCTTCATGAGGAGCATGCGTGGAGAAACACAAATATGCATTAAGGAGGAGTGTTGAAAAAGTAATGCATATTTGTGTAGATGTAACTACACAATTCTAGAAAACTCAAGAACCTACAAACTAGATGATGGAATGTCGGCAACACAAAAATAAATATGCAAAGAATATTCTAGATGAAGCCACACTTGTGGCTGGATAAAAGAGAGCAAATCGGTGGGACTAAAGCATGGCCGCAACTTGCAAGACACATATGGCTAAGGATAAATATCTATGGAGGAATTCTCTAGAGCAAGACTACATTAACTAGATATTATACTAGAGTAATATAGTTAAGTCTAGAAAGTTGTATATGCTAGTGGCTGTAAATGAAGAAGCCAAGTCGGTGGAACTTGGGCCATGTCGGTTAGGAACAATTATAAATAGGCATCAAGCCATCCAATGTAATGAATCAAGTGAATAGGTAAGGAGTGAACCAATCAACTCCCAATTCATGTGGGAGTAAAGAAGCAAACTCCCAAACTATGTGGGAGCCAAGAGCTACCCAAATCAAGCCATGTTGAGGAGCCAATAAGCTCACCAATTAAAGTGTAAGGGCCAAATAGCCCAAACTATTCTAAGTTAAGTGTGATGGCCAATTAGCCAAAATACTAAGGAGGCCAATAAGCCAATAAGCTATGAAGAAGGCCAATTAGCCTATACCTCACCTATGTACTATTCTCCTCCAATCTAATAAAATCACTTTGTTTCCCCTAACAATCCAACAAGTGGTATCAGAGCAACACACTTCGCCCACTACAAACTAACATGGGCGTCAGAGCTAGTTCGATTGCATTGGGCGTCAGAGCTGGTTCGATCGCTTTGGGCATAAGGGCCGACTCGAGAGCCGTGTTCGATCAACTATGGGAGCATGGACCAATTCTAAGGAAGCAAAGGAAGCAAGGTACGTGCTATCAATACTCAATTCAAGGTTTCAAAAAATCTAGAGAAGGGGAAGGAAATCTAGAGAAAGTTCTAGAGGAGGAGATAGTGAAAATAAAAGAGAGATGACATGAGAGGAAAAACTTTGGCGTTGTGAAGAATGAAGAATATTGTCGGCGAAAAACTACCAAGCTACCTACGAACGAGGAAAGTGCCACACAAGCACGGAGTTGCAGCATCAACAAGAGCTTCATCAATATCAGCTTCATGAGGAGCATGCGTGGAGAAACACAAATATGCATTAAGGAGGAGTGTTGAAAAAGTAATGCATATTTGTGTAGATGTAACTACACAATTCTAGAAAACTCAAGAACCTACAAACTAGATGATGGAATGTCGGCAACACAAAAATAAATATGCAAAGAATATTCTAGATGAAGCCACACTTGTGGCTGGATAAAAGAGAGCAAATCGGTGGGACTAAAGCATGGCCGCAACTTGCAAGACACATATGGCTAAGGATAAATATCTATGGAGGAATTCTCTAGAGCAAGACTACATTAACTAGATATTATACTAGAGTAATATAGTTAAGTCTAGAAAGTTGTATATGCTAGTGGCTGTAAATGAAGAAGCCAAGTCGGTGGAACTTGGGCCATGTCGGTTAGGAACAATTATAAATAGGCATCAAGCCATCCAATGTAATGAATCAAGTGAATAGGTAAGGAGTGAACCAATCAACTCCCAATTCATGTGGGAGTAAAGAAGCAAACTCCCAAACTATGTGGGAGCCAAGAGCTACCCAAATCAAGCCATGTTGAGGAGCCAATAAGCTCACCAATTAAAGTGTAAGGGCCAAATAGCCCAAACTATTCTAAGTTAAGTGTGATGGCCAATTAGCCAAAATACTAAGGAGGCCAATAAGCCAATAAGCTATGAAGAAGGCCAATTAGCCTATACCTCACCTATGTACTATTCTCCTCCAATCTAATAAAATCACTTTGTTTCCCCTAACAATCCAACAAGTGGTATCAGAGCAACACACTTCGCCCACTACAAACTAACATGGGCGTCAGAGCTAGTTCGATTGCATTGGGCGTCAGAGCTGGTTCGATCGCTTTGGGCATAAGGGCCGACTCGAGAGCCGTGTTCGATCAACTATGGGAGCATGGACCAATTCTAAGGAAGCAAAGGAAGCAAGGTACGTGCTATCAATACTCAATTCAAGGTTTCAAAAAATCTAGAGAAGGGGAAGGAAATCTAGAGAAAGTTCTAGAGGAGGAGATAGTGAAAATAAAAGAGAGATGACATGAGAGGAAAAACTTTGGCGTTGTGAAGAATGAAGAATATTGTCGGCGAAAAACTACCAAGCTACCTACGAACGAGGAAAGTGCCACACAAGCACGGAGTTGCAGCATCAACAAGAGCTTCATCAATATCAGCTTCATGAGGAGCATGCGTGGAGAAACACAAATATGCATTAAGGAGGAGTGTTGAAAAAGTAATGCATATTTGTGTAGATGTAACTACACAATTCTAGAAAACTCAAGAACCTACAAACTAGATGATGGAATGTCGGCAACACAAAAATAAATATGCAAAGAATATTCTAGATGAAGCCACACTTGTGGCTGGATAAAAGAGAGCAAATCGGTGGGACTAAAGCATGGCCGCAACTTGCAAGACACATATGGCTAAGGATAAATATCTATGGAGGAATTCTCTAGAGCAAGACTACATTAACTAGATATTATACTAGAGTAATATAGTTAAGTCTAGAAAGTTGTATATGCTAGTGGCTGTAAATGAAGAAGCCAAGTCGGTGGAACTTGGGCCATGTCGGTTAGGAACAATTATAAATAGGCATCAAGCCATCCAATGTAATGAATCAAGTGAATAGGTAAGGAGTGAACCAATCAACTCCCAATTCATGTGGGAGTAAAGAAGCAAACTCCCAAACTATGTGGGAGCCAAGAGCTACCCAAATCAAGCCATGTTGAGGAGCCAATAAGCTCACCAATTAAAGTGTAAGGGCCAAATAGCCCAAACTATTCTAAGTTAAGTGTGATGGCCAATTAGCCAAAATACTAAGGAGGCCAATAAGCCAATAAGCTATGAAGAAGGCCAATTAGCCTATACCTCACCTATGTACTATTCTCCTCCAATCTAATAAAATCACTTTGTTTCCCCTAACAATCCAACAAGTGGTATCAGAGCAACACACTTCGCCCACTACAAACTAACATGGGCGTCAGAGCTAGTTCGATTGCATTGGGCGTCAGAGCTGGTTCGATCGCTTTGGGCATAAGGGCCGACTCGAGAGCCGTGTTCGATCAACTATGGGAGCATGGACCAATTCTAAGGAAGCAAAGGAAGCAAGGTACGTGCTATCAATACTCAATTCAAGGTTTCAAAAAATCTAGAGAAGGGGAAGGAAATCTAGAGAAAGTTCTAGAGGAGGAGATAGTGAAAATAAAAGAGAGATGACATGAGAGGAAAAACTTTGGCGTTGTGAAGAATGAAGAATATTGTCGGCGAAAAACTACCAAGCTACCTACGAACGAGGAAAGTGCCACACAAGCACGGAGTTGCAGCATCAACAAGAGCTTCATCAATATCAGCTTCATGAGGAGCATGCGTGGAGAAACACAAATATGCATTAAGGAGGAGTGTTGAAAAAGTAATGCATATTTGTGTAGATGTAACTACACAATTCTAGAAAACTCAAGAACCTACAAACTAGATGATGGAATGTCGGCAACACAAAAATAAATATGCAAAGAATATTCTAGATGAAGCCACACTTGTGGCTGGATAAAAGAGAGCAAATCGGTGGGACTAAAGCATGGCCGCAACTTGCAAGACACATATGGCTAAAGACAAATATCTATGGAGGAATTCTCTAGAGCAAGACTACATTAACTAGATATTATACTAGAGTAATATAGTTAAGTCTAGAAAGTTGTATATGCTAGTGGCTGTAAATGAAGAAGCCAAGTCGGTGGAACTTGGGCCATGTCGGTTAGGAACAATTATAAATAGGCATCAAGCCATCCAATGTAATGAATCAAGTGAATAGGTAAGGAGTGAACCAATCAACTCCCAATTCTTGTGGGAGTAAAGAAGCAAACTCCCAAACTATGTGGGAGCCAAGAGCTACCCAAACCAAGCCATAATGTTGAGGAGCCAATAAGCTCACCAATTAAAGTGTAAGGGCCAAATAGCCCAAACTATTCTAAGTCAAGTGTGATGGCCAATTAGCCAAAATACTAAGGAGGCCAATAAGCCAATAAGCTATGAAGAAGGCCAATTAGCCTATACCTCACCTATGTACTATTCTCCTCCAATCTAATAAAATCACTTTGTTTCCCCTAACAATCCAACAAGTGGTATCAGAGCAACACACATCACACCACCCCTTAAATTCCTACAATACTAGTTTCATTAAATTTCCCTTAAGATATTATGGCTTACTAGCTTTCATTACACATACTACAATGTCATCTGATCAAAGTCATTCATTTTTTAGATAATCATTGAGCACTATTTTATAGATATTAGGATTTTGGAACCTAAACTAATTTTCAACTATTATAAAAAAAATAATATAAATGTAAAAAAACCCTCAAGCCTATAATAAAAGCTGGTAAGCCGCTATAGTGGTTAGAAATATACCCTTCCCAAAAAGCCCAGCCTGACAAATTTGCTGCTTCTGTAAGAGCTATCCTCCACTTGGCCACGTTCTCTATGTTATTCTTGAACTGACCTTCATGGTTGGCAAGTGCTTCACCAAAATTACCTTTCTGATTTCGCACATCCGAAGGATCCACTTTGTAAAAAATTGGAAAAACCATTTGCCCTTTTGATTCTTTACATTGCAAGATCTTAACTAGCTCATCCAAGCACCACCTTGACCATGCATAGTTTTGGGAAAATATGATAGTACAAATCCTCGACTCTTCAATTGCTTTAAGAAGGGCTGGTGATATCTCTTCTCCTCGTCTAAGCTCCTCCTCATCTACGAACGTTTTAATTCCCTTCTGAACCAAATTGCTGTACAAATGGTCTGTAAAATTGTAGCGCGTATCGTCACCTCTAAAACTCAGAAAGACATGGTATGTCCAACAATGGTTGAAAGAAGAGGAGGAAGAGGCTCCTAATATCTGAGTGGTCATTGGATCCATGTCGTTTGATTATGTTGCATATATGCCTGAGAAGGAGAAGTAATAATAGGCTGAAAGAGTTGGGAATAATATATGTCGTTTGATCAAGGTGGATGTGAATTTGAAGTGAAGGCAATAATAAGATCAAGCAAAAGGAAAAAGAGAAAAGAAATGCCAGTGCGTTGCCTGTCTGTGCAACTTTCAGAGTTCAAAGGTGTTTATCAATGACCTTTTCCTTTCATCCATGTGTTGTGTTTTTTTATTCTCTTGATTTTGATGATAGAGATGGGACCAGATTTTCTATAGAGTTTTGTCGATCTCCAACTCAAAACCAGTTGGCATCTATTAAATTGTAGGAACATGAGTTTTGGCATCTAATCACAGGGTGACACGTGGATAGGGGAAGATTCCTTAGGTCAAATAATTGTGTTAATTAAACTCGATTTATGATAAGAATATCTCCCTAAATCAAGGATCAGATTCCTAGTAAATCTCCTCGATTTCATCTCATTTACCCTCCGTTTGGATGAGGAAAAAAAATTCTGACATTGGTTTTTCAAAGTTTTGATTGTGATTGCTCTGTAACTAAGATTTTTCATTTGTATGTTTGATGGATGGCTAAAGTGGAATTTTTTTTGTCAGTTATTTCTTTTACAGATTTGTGATGCAAACTTTTTGAGTGGTTTTAATGGTGTTAGTAATATCATTGCGAATATATAGACTTCTGAGTGAGTGCACAGTCATTGACAGTGGCACAGATTGTCAATTTATCACCTTTTTTCTGATGTAAAGTGATTTGATTTGAGAAAATATGCACGACCTTACCTATTTCTATCTGTGCTTACTGCAGCTATCTGTTGGTCTTGGATCGAACAAACTGGAAATCAAACATCCTTACAGGGCTCTTAATCCCCTACATTTTCTTTACCCTTCCTTCAATATTGTTCAACTTCTTCAGGTTATTTTCTATACTGTCACTGTGTATATTATCAGTTGCGTATTTCCTATTATCTGTTCATTCTTTTCTCTCCCTCTAAACTCTTCTAAATGGTTAATTTCACAGGGGACAGATTGGAAGATGGATTGCTTTAGTTGCTGTCATCTTACGGATTTTCTTTCCTAAACATTTCCCAGGTAAAATGCAAATTTGATTCCCAGTGCTGAGTTATAATGTTTATGTTAGCTTGGGAAGTTGATTCATATTATGTTACCTAGAAATTGATCCTTTGTTTTCTGTTTGTGCTTACTGGTTATGATGGTAACCTCCAGAGTGGCTTGAATTGCCGGCTGCATTGATTCTTCTTATAGTCGTTGCTCCTAGTTTAATTGCAAACACCGCGAGGGGCGACTGGATTGGCGTTGTAATATGTCTCGTCATCGCTGGTTATTTGCTGCAAGAACACATCCGGGCAGCCGGTGGGTTCAGAAATGCTTTCACAAAAGCCAATGGCGTATCGAATACCGTTGGCATAGTTATTCTGTTCGTCTACCCTGTTTGGGCATTGGTGCTTGACATCCTATAGACTTTACAACCATTCTTGCCATCATGTGGAGTCTTCTGTGGTTTGGACATTGTGTTAAATTCCTTTTTTGTATTTAATTCATGTTGACACCAACAAAATTCATATTTTCGTTGTGTTTGCATATGAGTCTTGTAGTGTATTTATGAAAATGTGAGCAGAAACCTTGTGCAAGAGACTTATTTCTCTTTGATGTAGTGAGAGCTCAGTATTTGTTCAATGAAAAATGTGAGCAGAAACCTTGTGCAAGAGACTTATTTCTCATTGATGTAGAGAGAGCTCAGTATTTGTTCAATGATTCTTGAAGGACCTTTCTTATTATCTTATGTAATAAACATCAACTCATTTCTTCAACAACAAAAGAAAGAAATACAACTTAATTAGAAGGAAGACAAAAAACAAGGAGAGAGAATCAAATGCGACTTTACCCAGCATTACATTTGAAGGCAATGATTAGGGAAAAACTTTGTTTTGGGCACTGGCAAATCATCCTTGATCACTAGGTGGACTCCGCAGCTTTCGAAAAAGACTGAACCTTTGTTGGTAAGGTCACAACTAACTTTGCGCTTGTAAGGTGGTAAGCCACTTCTTGTCTTGGCTATCATTGTATGGAATGGGATATAATACAGCCACAGGTGAGCTGACTCTTCTCTTTCGAATCGAAATAAACCGCATGTTCATGGGAACATTCTTCATCCATGTAAACTCTGGCTATCAAGCAACAATTGCCAGAACTGTTTTGCTTAATTTCAACAGCAGCACAGAGAGCCAACCCTGTTTTTGACCATTTGAAATTGGGCGGGATTTCAACAGAAACTTCACATTCACTACTCTCCTTCAAATCCCTACAACAGCTGAACCACTTTGGAACCTCATTTACTGGAAACACAACCTCAAATACAGATTGTTGGGAGAGAAACAGAGAGGACAGAACAACCAGACACAGTACCATCTTTTTCATCTTTGCCACACCGGCCAGATTGTCACAGAGTCTCCGGCAATTAGACAAGTTCATCCAACCAATCATATGCGAGTCACAAAGTTGCAACACCCCAGCTGGGAGCACTATCAAGGATGATGACATGGCTATGGATGTGTTTTGAAATTTAACGTCTCAAAGGGATTTGGACCGTTTGGTTCCAAATGAAGACCCTTTACATCTAGAAAATTCGAAGATCAGCCATGGTGTTTCTGAATTCTGAGGAGTAAACATCAGCCATCAACAAGCATGCAATTAGCAAAAGGGCATTGAGTATGGTGTTTCTGACCATTACTTTTGTGCTCATCAAAAATGTTTTTTTTTCTTGCCTTTAGGTTTAGACATAATAACAGGTCGAAGCATGCTCCCAAGTCCCCCAATGCCTTTCTGTCAAGCACCACCGCAGCAATAAGAAAAGACTCAAAGTTGTTCCCAAAATACCAAACCTTTGAACCAATTGGGAAATCAACATATTCAAAACTTCAGAAGATTCGAATAAAGAAAGTGGAAATTAGTGCTAAGACCCCAAC
>NW_018925261.1:33477-50004 GCF_002207925.1 Prunus avium | reverse complement strand
CACCGCACCCAAAAGCAGGAAACCGCGTGTCAACGCTCATCCCCTCGGCCCGGAACTCCAGGCCGTGAGATTTGCGCGGCATGCCTCACTCATTTTCTCTACACATGCTCATGCACATGCATGAGTATATGAAATCCTTCAAGTTATATTTTTTTTTTTGAGACAATGTGGCATCATTAAAACCTTTTTAAGGAAAACCCAAAGGGATAAAACCTCTGAGCAAATTCTAAGGACTCAAAATGTAAGTTTGACCTCTGATAAAACCACTTTAGCTTGGTCATATTCATACTAGTCTGCTAACACAAAGAATGAGAATTCTTACTAAGCTCATTGATGGCTTGATTATTCCCTTGATTTTTCTTTTACCCCCAAATGAAATATGAAGTAAGTTTTATAGAGGAAGAAGGAGGGGGTTTTCTGAAAAGGGTGGTGGTGACTCTGGATTGAAGGAAGGGGTGTAGCTGGAGATGGTGCTTAAGGGTATGGGCCGAGGAAGAGGTGCAACTGGGGATGGTTGCTAGATATTGGTCGGATTCCCCATGGACGGGTTGCTTTCAAAGAAGATGATAGGGACATCGTCATCGTGGTTGGTGATGTCGCTCAATAGGGTCTTGAAGATGTTGGGTTGAGCTGAAACGACTTCATTGTTTTGGCTCTTTAATTGTGTTTCTTCCTTCTCATTATTTGGTGTTTCAAATTTTTAATTAAGATTTTTAATCTTATCTCTTAATTTTGAATGTAATTTTTAACTTTATCGTTACAACGAAATTATATCATCACCAAGTCCATATGTCACATCATTTTTTGACAGTTATCTTTAACAATGAAATTATCATTATTTCGTAAATGTGCCAACACTAAAATGTTCAAATTGAAGAACACAATTTAACCATGCAATTTGATGAAAGATTCAATGTACTAAGCAGAAATTAACCTTATAATATATTACTTCGTTTTCCACTCTTCTTTTTCTGCTGAATATTGAAAGATGTACAAGACCAGCCTTGGTGGAAAACCATGTCCTCGTTCATGGCCCTCATTAGAAATTATTATCTTTTCATAAAGTGTGATGTAATCGATAGTGACAACATCTACATTCGCACCATGTGATTATCTAATTAACGACTCTATTTTCTAACACATTGAAATTATGGAGTTTTCTACATTTTTAAATTTCTAACTTGGTGAGTTCCTCTAAAATATAAATATATCACTTCAATTCAATAAATTTTTTTCAAGAAAAATTGCATTTCTTTGCTCAACTCAAGAATAACATTTCTAACATAAGTGGGTTAAATCAGTTGGTCAAAATAGTGTGTTGGTCCTTTGCACTTTAATTCGATCTCGCACTCTGAATATAAAATTAAAATCTTTATAAAATAAAAAATAAATAAAAAACTGTTTACCCGTTTTGATATAGTTCCTGTGGAGGTAGGGTAAAGTTCCTCATTGACCCCAAAATCATTGATGGTCAACAAGTCAACTTTTTTTCGTGTGCGAGCGTGCCACTATTAACGGTTTAAAAAACCCTAACACACTTATGAAAAATAATAACTTGCACCCCAAGCTATTGACTTTGATCAAGTGATTGTGAATTTGGGTGAAGAATATCTCCCAAGTAAGTTCTTTTCTTGCCTCAAACGGGTGAGGACTTTATAATTTCCCACAGTAAAATTGGTAAGTCTAGCCAAAAATGAATGTTCAAAATAAATCAAACTAGTTCAAAGAGAACTGTCTATTACACAATTTAAACAAAAGAGAACTACCAAGGTCTAGAAGGGCATCAGAACGTTGGACTTCGATTTCTGCTTGGATTGTCATCTGTGACTCAGGCTGGACTGGATATATATATATGCTGAAATTGTACGTCAACACCTTCAACTAATGGGGATCAGCTGGAAATCGATACCAATGTTGAGATTGGCAGAGCTTTCATCAGATTTAGCCATAGAGAGGTTTGTCAAGTAAGCAGAACTGAGATCTCTCCGGTCTGGATTGGATTGGAAGTGACTGGATTGGCGATTGCTGGCATGGAATTGTACTTCAGTACCTGTTCTGCTTAACTATGGATCACCCAAGAGCTATTCTGGTGATTCTGAGACAACAAGGTATCTCTGGAAATTTGTTGAGGTTTCCATATTATGAAAAACCCGAACTCCACTTGATTCACTTGTTCTAAACCAAATTTGTAAAGAGAGAAATCTCGTTTCCTTTGTGAATGTTATGCTTATGAATATGTGTTAAGTGTTCAGAAGGGTGGTGATGGTACACATCTGGTTAAAGTGGTGAGCAAAAATGCTCCCAAACTTTGACAACAATAAAAAAAAACATTTGGTATCATATGGATAAGATTTTGTTACTTTTTTTTTTCTTGGACGGGTCCATTTTGACAACTCTTTTTTCTTTGATGAAATGGAATAATTATAATATCATATGTGCAAAAAGAAAAATAATTACTCATTGGGTATAAAAAAAACTAACACTAAAATAAAGTCTAATCTTATGGAAAACCTTTTTAAAACTAGTAAAATAAAGGGTAAACTGCCGAATATCCCCTGAACTATCACGTTAGTTGAAATCTACATCATGAATTAATTTTTCAGCCAATTTAGCCCTCATACTAAATTTTATTGCCAATTTACCCCCCACTGTTAGTTTTTGGCAATTTCCATCTAACTCTCTGTTAAAAACACCACGTGAATGGCACATGCCAACCCTGCAACCCAAATTACCCAGCTCCCTTGTGCAAACCCTCTCTCTCTATCTCCTCGTCTCTTCTTCTCTCTCCTTGTTTCTTCCTCCTAGCCCTCTTCTTCTCTCTCCATGTACCCTTAGCAGTAGTCATCATCATCAGTACATGATATTCAGCAAAAGCCAATCTTCCAAGCAACCCAAGTTTCTCATCAAATTAAAATTAATTAACCAGCATTAATTCACACATATCATGCATGATTAATATCAGTTTTACTCTTTTTCTTTTTTTATGTTTTTGGAATTTTGATACTTGAGCATGCCCCTATGCTGAAGTAATAGCCTTGTCTCTCAAATCACTCATGGCAACATTTCTATGTGAGATCTGCAACAAAGTGTTTCAGAAAGAACAAAACCTTCAGCCCCTTCAGCTTCATATAAGAGGGCACAATTTACCATGGAAGCTAAAACAAAGGACAAACAAGGAGGTGAGGACGAAGGTATATATGTGCCCAGAACCAACACCCTTGAAACCCAGATTACCCTGTCCCTCCAAAACCCATATTACCAAGCCCCCAATTTAGATTTTCCGGCAATTGATTTTAGCCTCTTCTCTCTTCGATTGATTTCTCTCATTCAAGCTCTTTGGCGAAGCAGAGAAAACAAATAAAATTTTTGATGGTCTCCATTAGCTTGTTGGAATTGTGGTCAAGGCCAAAAACCCATCTGGGTTCGAGACTAGCAGAGAGAGACAAAATAAGAGAGAGGTTAAAAAAATCAATTTTTAATTCAACAATGAATCATGTGCCTGACATGTGACTTTTTTAACAAATATTTGATGGAAATAGCCAAAAACTAACAGTGGGGGTAAATTGGCGATAAAATTTAGTATGAAGGCTAAATTGGCTGAAAAATTAATTTATGGTGTAGATTTCAACTAGAGTGATAGTTTAGGGGGGTATTCGGCACTTTACCCTAAAATAAAACCTAGGTAAATAGAAAAAAAAAAAAAAGCACTAAGTTAGACAATGCCACCTGTCCAACCACCCTACCCACTAAACTAATGAAAGTGATATCCCATTAACAATGCATGCTCCCACTTGCCTTTTGCCTTTTTTGGTTCCACCCAAAGGGCAAGGGCAAGAAAAAAAAAAGATTATGCAACAAAATATAAACAATTTAGAAATGTAAGAAATAAAATGATTATGCAAGAAATAAATAAATATGGAAGAAAATATAAAAAATTTACAAATGCAAGGAAAAAAAAATGATTACAATTTACAAATATTGGAAGAAGAAGAGTTTGTATGAGGATTTGGTGTGGAAAGTAAATAAAATTGTTATGTATTTATAGAGAAAACATCCATAATTTTTTGGTATTTTTTTATTAAAAAAATTTTGAAATTTTTTTAGAATTTTTTAAAATTTTTTTGGATTTTTTTCGCTCGCTGACGTCAGCGCCTTCGGGCTTGAGCCCAGGCAGAAATTGCTTGTGGGCTTACCCAGGTTGGTGGGACCCAAGTCTTGCCCGGGCTGCATGTGGTGCGCTGGAGGGTCTTTTGGTTTGGCAAGGGGCCTTTTGCCCGGGTTGGAGGCATGCGCTGGACATGCTCTTAAAGAATAAAGCAAGTAAGCAAAAGCACTGCTAAACGACACGTCGGATGAATGGCAAAATGTGCAAAAGGTTGAAAACCGCATGACGCAGTATGAATGAATCACGTACTTCATTGAATTTCAAGAGATACGACACAAGACCCACACCTAAAAATAAAAACCATGATTGATGCTTGATTGCTTCAGAGTTTGAAACTTTCTGGGATCGTGAGATCTTGCTTGATTTTGTCAGTATGACTGAGAGTTTTGTTTTCGATTGGATTTTTGGCTGTCTTTGATCAAGTTCACATCCTTCTATATTTATAGGGAATCTGCATGGGTGATTATTCCTTAATATTTGGAGGACACTTGTTGAGAGGTTTCTCTGCTCCAGCAAAAAAGGGTAGTAGTTATTCTGACAAGAAAAGCCCCCATCAAGAGTCAGCTTTCATGATGATCAGTTTTGACCTTCTGACAACCAACTCTCTTATTTCTTGTTCGTCTCTTGTAAACCAAGTTTGTACTGATGAGACCCTTACGAGTATGGGAAGGAAACTTGGCCCTCTTTTCTAGCATTTAATGGTTATGGGGAGTGGTTTTTGATTTCACATTTCTACCAACTCCCATGTATGTCCTCTACCCTTTTCTCATGTTGACGTCTTGTCATTGGGATCACATGGGTATTTGTGGCAAGAAAATCCTCCCCTTTATCTGCTGATTTGATCTTTGAATTAGTAATCAACGATGACGATCAAACCTTGAGCCTTTGGAAAAAATGGTTATGAATTAAACCAATTGAATATGGCTTTTTCATATTAAATCACCATTAATGGTAATTAACCTTTAACCTGTGAAAATTTATTTTGTAATTGGTTCGAAATGGTCTGGGCCTTTAAAACATCCTGGGTTGACTTCCGATTTTGGTAAAACAAAGCCCAAACCCCTGTCGTTGATATGGTCCAGTACCCATATGGGTTGGCGCACGGAAATTAGGCCCAAACAAAAACAATTACCAAAATTACCAATAAGCACAACCTTAGTAAAACCTGGAAGCTCACATGAGGGTTCTTTTTTCCTCTTTTGTTTGGTTCAACCTGAGGGTCACCTTCTGGAAGAAGGACAAGCTTTTGTTTACAACAATTAGCTTCTGTACTTTGTGATTTTTGTTTTGCAATTGATTCTTGCTCAATAAAATATTTGTATTATTAAAAACAATGCAAAAGAAAGAAAAAGAAAAAGATTCCTCAACAAAAAAAAATCTCTTAGCAGAAGAAACAAAAAGGGGGAAAAAATAATTAAGTAATTTAGAAATTTAAAGATTAAAACAAACAAAAAATCCAATAATGGATTCAAAAATTAGACGACAAAAGAACAAATAAATTTGAGAGTCTCTGCTCCAGCAAAAAAGGGTAGTAGTTATTCTGACAAGAAAAGCCCCCATCAAGAGTCAGCTTTCATGATGATCAGTTTTGACCTTCTGACAACCAACTCTCTTATTTCTTGTTCGTCTCTTGTAAACCAAGTTTGTACTGATGAGACCCTTACGAGTATGGGAAGGAAACTTGGCCCTCTTTTCTAGCATTTAATGGTTATGGGGAGTGGTTTTTGATTTCACATTTCTACCAACTCCCATGTATGTCCTCTACCCTTTTCTCATGTTGACGTCTTGTCATTGGGATCACATGGGTATTTGTGGCAAGAAAATCCTCCCCTTTATCTGCTGATTTGATCTTTGAATTAGTAATCAACGATGACGATCAAACCTTGAGCCTTTGGAAAAAATGGTTATGAATTAAACCAATTGAATATGGCTTTTTCATATTAAATCACCATTAATGGTAATTAACCTTTAACCTGTGAAAATTTATTTTGTAATTGGTTCGAAATGGTCTGGGCTTTTAAAACATCCTGGGTTGACTTCCGATTTTGGTAAAACAAAGCCCAAACCCCTGTCGTCGATATGGTCCAGTACCCAGATGGGTTGGCGCACGGAAATTAGGCCCAAACAAAAACAATTACCAAAATTACCAATAAGCACAACCTTAGTAAAACTTGGAAGCTCACATGAGGGTTCTTTTTTCCTCTTTTGTTTGGTTCAACCTGAGGGTCACCTTCTGGAAGAAGGACAAGCTTTTGTTTACAACAATTAGCTTCTGTACTTTGTGATTTTTGTTTTGCAATTGATTCTTGCTCAATAAAATATTTGTATTATTAAAAACAATGCAAAAGAAAGAAAAAGAAAAAGATTCCTCAACAAAAAAAAATCTCTTAGCAGAAGAAACAAAAAGGGGGAAAAAATAATTAAGTAATTTAGAAATTTAAAGATTAAAACAAACAAAAAATCCAATAATGGATTCAAAAATTAGACGACAAAAGAACAAATAAATTTGAGAGATTAAGGGCTCGTTTGGGAGTGCTTTTGGAGCAGCGAAAAGCGCTTCTAAATGGGTGAAAGCGCTTCTGTCTTTTAAAAATGGTGTTTGGCAATGGGAAGAGAACGACGTCGTAGTGGACTCTCAGTGGACTCTTTGAAAATGTTGGCGTTGGTGACGATAAGGTTCATGGGTTTTAACCACAAAAAAAACACAAAGGATAAGATAAGTATTAAAAATAAATAAAAGATGGGGAGGGTTTTTCACATGGGAAGGCCGAATGTAACACGTGCCCAACAAAAAAAAAAGAAAAAAGAAAAAAAAAAGGGAAACGTGCTTTTACGACACGCATCAAGCAAAACGTGTTTTTAAATATTTAAATCGTGTATTATTATACGAGCAAATTGTATTAAATTAATGATTATTTGGTGTGGGAATTTTGAAAACTGGGGAAAGGACGAATGGGGGGCGACCAAAGTTCCATGTTTTTTTAACACTTTTTGGGCTCATTTGGTACACAGGATTAGCTTGGACTGGCTTGGACTAAATTTAATACCATGTTTGCTTGTTTGGTACACAGGATTGGCTTGGACTAAATTTAATACCATTTCATTCTAAAGTTCTATGTTTTTTTTTTCCATAACTGCCATAGTTTTATAAAATTTTTGCTGACAACGTCGATATTTTCATGTTTTTGGACCACTTATATTTTCAAAACCATCAATATTTAAGACCCCACACATATCCCCACGCTCTCCTTCACACATATATCTTCTTAGTTTGTTTGTATGTAAGGTAAATTTAGCCAACCACATTTTGAAATTCTGGGTCCATTCCTAGCCTGTGTGGCTTATGGTCTTTATAGACATATATTTATCTTCAGTTAAGTGCATTTTTTATAAGAAGTACTTTCAGTCTTTTTCCTTTAACTCAGCGAGTTAAGGTATATTGTGCTGTTTGGGTTTAACAAATTGGGGGAAATCTTCGACCAAAAAAAAAGGGGGAAATCTTGGGTTGAAATTTAAATTGTGAGGTATGAGGTGAATAAAAAAGACAAACCAAATTAAAATGAAACAACAACTTACCAAAATATTTTGGTACTCTATCAACTTGATTACATATCCTTGCCATCATAAGTCAAAATACGGTACTCACTCAATTGATTCAGGCTTCAATATAGCATCCAATCTGTGACACTATACCTCACAATTCCGATTTCAAAGCCAAGATTAAACGTGGGTACAGCCAAGATTAAAATGGTGAATTTAATTTTAATTATTAAATTACTTTGATGCCCTATTGAGTGTTTTGAGTTTTTATTTTAATTTTTTTAATGAGGTTTTGGGGTTGAACTTGTTTTAAGAAATCGATGACAATTTTGTAATTTATAGGAAATTCGAAGCCTCTTTGTTATGTTGTAAATGGGCTTTGGTTGTGTTTCTAAAATTCATTTCATGTAGGATTTTTTATTTTATTTTATAATTTGGGCTTCTATATTGGATATAATAGTGAATTTTCCTTTAAATAATTGATTTGGTGAGTCACCTAGGCAAAAAAATGTTTCGATAGAAGTTCAAATCTATGACCACCTTCTCACTCTACAAATTTGGTCACCACTTTCTCACTCTTCAACTTAGTTTTCTCTATTAAAAATTTAAACATATTGTTATGCATTGGGAGAAGATAAAGAACTATGAAGAGTTTGTTGGAAGGCAAACTTTTTTAAGTAATTAACAAACTATACTCTTCAAATTTCCACTTAGGTCAATAAAATACAATTTGAAAAAAGAAATTTGTTTCTTCTCTTGATGCCACATTCAACCTTCATATAAAGTAACAAACTAATAATCTAATTATATTAAAAGTAAATGTGTGTGATAAAGCATAATAATAAATGTTGATAACCAATAATAAAATATCAAGTAGAAAAAAATAATGAAATTAATATAGGTCGTTTGATTCGGTCTTAGTCCATTTGCAGTATGTTTAAATTTAACTAAACAAATTTAAAAGAAAAGAGCATTATCTGACTTTCCCATAAAATTAGAAGACAACCACCTCCAATTTTCTTTTAAGAATCCAAACCGTCTATTTTTCAAGTAATTTTTGCATGTTCTGGGTACACCAACCAGTTGGTGTTCCATCTAGTGTACCTAGAACATAAAAAATTTATCCTATTTTTCAAGTCTTCATTCATAAATTATCATTGCAAAAAATTAGACAAATTGAAAACCATTAAGTCATCTAATTGTGACCAACAAAATAGAGTAACACAATGCGTCAACAAAATACTAAAAACTAGACGGTTTGAAATTCTTTTTTTTTATTTTTAGCAGAGATAATATTTGGTGGAATATCTAAAAACTAGACGATTCATATCACTGAAAAACATTGCGTGTGCCGACCCGGTGTGAACGGGGATTAGTCTGGGTTGTGGGTAAGGCTTAAAGGTGCCACCCATAGTTGGGGCCCATCCAGGACCACCTCGTGGTTCAAACCCAAAAAAAAAAAAAAAAAACATTGCCTGTAAATAGTGCAACGCTCCCACTAAAATAAGAACTTGGGCTTGGGCTTGAATTTACATGCTTTAGCTACTTCCGCAAGTCACGAATTTGGGTGATTCTTAGGCCCACGTTTGATTCCACACTCTCATGTCGTATTGCCCATAAATAATTATTGTTGTCTTAATAGAACTAGTTGTAAGCTGGATATGAAATTATGAATCACCATGCAACCAAACAGATCACGTCACCACTTTTAGATTTCAAAAGTATGTTGGGCAAACGTTGATTCATTCATGGTTGATGTTCCTGATTTGTCATTTATATTAGTTTTGCAGCTAAAAATGGAGAAGGGGACAGGAGATGAAGGTTTGCCTACTCTATAATATCATTGGCCTGGACCAACATTTGCATAATTGAACTCAACCCACCTTTATATATGTTCAAAATTCAAAACTTTTTTTTTTCGATGTTAGGAAAGGGAAGGGAATTTCTCTCACACACATTGCCAAGGTATCATGAAAGTTCAAATATGAGACCACTGATCGGCAAGTCAAAACTCTTTTCCACTAAACTAGACCCCATTGACATTCAAAGCCCTTTTATAGCATCCTACAAACTGGCTATGGTTAAACTTGAATGTGTAACCCTAACACAACTAGTAAAATAAGCAAGATCCTTAAAAATATGTATTTAATGGGTGAAGCATGGAAAGGCCCAGCCAAAAGAGGATCTGGTTCCCCACCATTTGTCGTGGAAGAGGCAAAGGGGCCTGTTAAAATTTGGACCATAGAAATGAAGTCCATCTCAAGTATATCAAATTCTATGGTGGACAACTTAGGGCCAGTTTGGCATTGCTGTGCTGTGAAAATAATCGCTGTCAGATTTGCTGTGAGAGAAAGCAGTTTTGCGTTTGGTAAACTTTTTGTTATAAGTGCTGTTTGTACAATAATCAGTTTCGAAGTGTTTGGTAATTTTTTTTGTGAAAGTGCTGTGAGCTGTGTATAATGACTAAAAAGGGCATTATGTTGAATGAATTTTCTCTTCAAGTACAAAAGAAAATAATAGGTATACAAATAAAAATAGCATGACCCAAAAAAAATATACAAGTACAATACATTAGAAAATAATAGGTATACAAGTGAATTACAAAACAAACCAGACTAGCCACAACTCAAATGCAATGCATAGATGTTTATCTAATCTAAACAGTGCGTAGATGTTCATCTATCTCAAATGCAATGATATAGGAGCTTACTTGTACAAATAAGTAGCAAAGCCCAAACTGATACAGATCAATAAAATATCAATACAGAAATTTCGGCTGACCTCATCTATAACAAAAACAAAACTTGTATTAGATCTAGCAACAAAGAAACAAAAATAGGAACATAAAAAAATACACAAATAAAAACCAACGAAGTAAAAAACTATAAAATGTCAAGAACTAACTCAAAATAGTGGGTGAATAACATGAAAAATCATGTGTAAAAATGAACCGAACAAAATGCTAACCTTGCAAAGTCAATCAATTCAATTAGTCTAATGCTAGATTGATTAGACTCATTGCTGGAGCATTAAGTCCAAACAAAGTATGAACTATTGACCAGAAAAGATAAAAAAATAAGGTATGAACAACACAACCATTTCTCTGTAACCAGATCGAAATATCAGAGTTTTCAAACCACCCATAATCCCTTGGATTCAACTCCATCCTCTAGGGGCATGACATTTTATATATCTTTAATTATTTCGACACTTCACAATTATTTTTTTGAATTTTTGAAAAGAAAAATTAATCCCATGAAGTCTAGAACCAGCGAACCAACAATGGCTAGCTAGGTCAATTTGATGTGTCTCTGGAGCCCGGGCACAGAAGAAGCAGGATTCAACATCACGAGCCCAGGCACTAAGAACACAACCGTCATATTATAGAAAACCAACAACAACAACAATTGATACTTAAAACCCTAAAAATGAAAGAGAAAGAAGGAAGAATGAAATTGAGAAGAAATAAACACAATATGCCTCTTGAGTCTTGTGGCTTCTTAGGAGTGTGATTCAATTGATCAAACAAGAAAAAAAATGGAGGAAGAATGGAAGAGAAGGAGAAGAGTGCCCTATGGCCTGGGAAGGAGAAGACGCACAAGAAGATGAGAGCGTGAAATCATATTGGGGTATTTTCGAAATTTTGTAATTTTCATTAAACTCAGCGGCTTCTTAAATCTGATTACTGTATAATCAGAAATTGAAAGCAGCTCATTAGTTGCTTTCCTTTATTGCTTTCTCCCACAGCAATTTTTAATAATAAGTGATTTTCTCATAGGTTACCAAACGGGTTGGGCTTCCTAAAATTTTAAAAAAATCACTTATCACCCTAAATAAGTAATGCCAAACAGGTACTTAGCCGAAATTGGACACTCAATGAAAAACTATATAAGATTATATTAGATTTTTCTTCTGACAAAAAAAAAAAAAAAAGACTAGATTTTCTCAATTCTCCAAAGTAAAAAGTTCAAATAGAAACTAAGATCCCAAATAACTTTTCATGAGCTATGCATCTCCTCGAAGAATTGCTTTCCGCAATAATATGCCTCAAATCTTCCCCTTTGATTTATGGGGTCCATTATATTTTAGACATGCATTGGATCTAATTAATTAAGGTCTTGTCAATGAAATCATTGAAAGGGAATAAAACATAGTTGCTCTGCAGCCTAGTTGGTTCCCTGGTTTTTCTTTTCTTTTTTCATTGGTACAAGAAAGGTCAAATGGGGAGCTTAGGATTTAAGTAAATGTACTCAATTACTGTATCTACGAGCATTCACTAGTCTCTTTTTCTTTTTCTTATTTATAAACTTTTTTTGAAGTCAAAAAATCTCGATTGATTCAGCTTTTTCACCTCTACCCATGTGGGCAGAGGTTACGCTAACAAAACCATAGGAAACTTACAATTCTATAAGAATTTATACAATATCATTTAAAATATGAAAAAAGTTGTTCATGTTGTGACAGCTAAGTTATTCATTTTTTTATATATTAAATCAACTTTATTATTATTATTTTAAGCAGACTGGGTTATTTAAATGTTTGTATCAAATAATGATGACCCTAATGCTTAATGTGGAGTTAATTAAATTCGAATAAGGTTACACTTTCACTACTATTAGGTGGAAAAATGATTTAAGAATTATGAAGAACTCGTATTTTTATTATTTCTTATAACTTAAAAAATATCCACCCTTTACAACCCAAAATTACAAGTGGTGGGTCCTGAATCAAAGCATTTGGTATCATATGTCAACGTGTCCATAATTCAGTGGTAAGAGTATTTGCATGCACATTAGTGGTCTCAGCTCCAATGACACATCTCCTTCTTCCTCAAATTTTGGGAAATATTGTTGCTCACCATTTAACTCAAGGAGTACTCTCATCACCCTTCTCAATACTTGACACGTGTCCATAGGCATAACTATGGTTAAGTCTTTCCTTTGTATTTGTGGAATTATGGTTATATTTATGAACACGTGACAAGTGTTTAGAATGATGGTGATGGTACACATTTGGTTAAAGTGGTGAGCAAAAATACTTTCAAACTTTAATAACAACAAAAAAAACATTTGGTATCACATGGATTAGATTTTGTTCATTTTTTTTTTCTTGGACGGGTCCATTTTGACAACTCTTTTTTCTTTGATGGAATGGAATAATTATAATGTCATATCTGCAAAAGAAAAATAATTACTCATTGGACCAAAAAAAAAAAACTAACACTAAAATAAAGTCTAATCTTATGGAAAACCTTTTTAAAACTAATAAAATAAAACTTAGGTAAACAGAAAAAAAAAAATTAATAATAATTTGCACTAAGTTAGACAATGCCACCTATCCAACCACCCTACCCATTAAACTACTGAACGTGATATCCCATTAAACAATGCATGCCCCCACTTAAAGAATAAAGCAAGTAAGCAAAGGCACTGCTAAACGACATGTCGGATGAGTGGCAAAATGTGCAAAAGGTTGAAAACCGCGTGACGTGGTACGAATGAATCACGTGCTTCCTTGAATTTCAAGAGATACGACACAAGACCCCCACCATAAAAGTAAAAAGTTAAAAACCATGATTGGTTCTGCTCCACATACTGTGCTTTCACCCCTTTAAAAATTAGTTATGGGGCCCTTGGGTCTCTCTCTACTCGCTCTTGCGCGCAGCCCACGTGCTCGTAAGTTCGGGGCCACGACGCCGTAGGCATTCCCGGTCTGGTCATTGATGGTTACAATTTTATACGCGGGGGTCTCCTCTTTTGTTTTAGTTTATTTGACCTGAGTAGTGGAGGATCCAAACACATGGTTTGTGCGGGGAAAAACTTACTTATCACTGGCTATTTACACCCTAGTTCCTATATCATAAATTACGTGATTTTATGCTATAGAAATTTGGTGAGAATATTTGTCGCACATTGATAAGTTAAGGGATCTAACTCGAGTTTATAAAGAATTGGGCTACTCTACCCATTAAGCCATCTCTAACACATTTAGTTATAAACCCAAATTTCCCCCCTCCAAATAGTAACTATTTGGGTTTTGCCCAGACTCAAACCGTTTTTTCACCCAACCTTTCAGACTCAAATTTTAAGTCTACAACTTTATTAAATGATTTAAGTCTATTTTTTCTTCATTTAATCTTTTTAAATAACTTCATAATTTAATTTTTTGAACAATTTGACCTAAAAAAATTAAAATTCCATAAATATAATTTTATGTGAGAAATAGGTGGGTATTTATAGAGTTTGGAGTGAGTTTTGGGGTTGGATATGATTTAGATTAATTTAAAATATTATTTTAACCGTTGGATTTAAATTTCAGTCTTTTGATCTTTTTTCTTACCGTTAAAATAGCTTAAATTTAATATGTATCATTGATTTGAGTTACTGTTAAAAAAAAATGAAAAAAAAAGTGCTGCGGCACCTAGCGCGATAGCTTCTGCAAGATCAGCAGCGCGGGCCCTATTGTTTCCTTCTCGCACATGGGCTGCATTATGGCTGTGTGGGCTCCACCAAAAAAAATTAAGTCCAGATAATAGCTGGACTGGTATTTGGCCCAAAGTTTGGGTTTTTCCAAATTTTAGCCCCTTATTTTTCTTGGGTTGGGAAAAAAATTGCGCTAAAATTTAGGATTTTTTAGATTTGGCCTTATGGATTGGAGATGGCCTTACCAATTAGTTTTGATGTGGAATCTCAACTTCTCTTCAAAACTTGGGTGTATACACTCGGGATAGGCAATTCCCTCCTCTCATGTGCGGCACACCACAAATATTTTTGTATGACCACTTGTTGATATTTATCTAATTCATTGTACTTGGGACTTTTTCTTCTTCTTCTTCTCTGTTTTTTTTTTTGTTAAATTTTTTTTTGTATGACCACTTGTTAACACTTATCTAATTCATTGTACTGGGGATTTTGTTTTTCTGTAAGCATTTTTTTTTATATATTTTGGTTAAACTCAGCGAGGTTTTTTTGATTTTTTTAATAATTAGTTTGGCAAACTTGTGTGTATTTATTTTTATTTTTACTTTTTGGATGATCCTTCCTATTGAGAGGGGCGATAGTATACTAAACTCCTACACACTACACGGATATTAGGACTCGAACCCAAAACCTTACCTAGGGAAGCAATTACTCCAAACCACTACACTAACCTTAAACTTGTGTGCATTTATTAGGATAAGTTAAATTGAGTCGTTTTAAAACGGATTTCGAGCCTCTACATTTAAAGGTTGTGCATTTATCCGTATTTCGCATCATCTAGGCCATTCAAATAATCTTACGGTTTAAAACATGATATCATCAACATAAATGTTTAACATTATATAATATGTTTTAAATTAAAAACTGTTTAAAATTTACAATTGGTTTATTGTTAAAGTAAAAATAATAAGAGATATTTAGTTATATACCCATTTTTAGCACTAAAACTATAAATAAACCCTACACCATTTAATTTCTATAAACAAACCAAAAAAAAACCCAAAAAATGACAGCTTGCCCTATTGAATTTAATTTTAATTATTAAATTACTTTGATGCCCTATTGAGTGTTTTGGGCTTTTTTATGAGGTTTTGGGGTTGGGTTTGTTGTAAGAAATCAATGGCAATTTTGTAATTTAAAAGCCTTTTTGTTATGTTGTAAATGGGTTTTGGGTGTGTTTCTAAAGTCCATTTCATATAGGGTTTTTTTTATAAATAATTTGGACTCCTATATTGGATATAATAGTGAATCTCCCAAATAATAAATACTAAAAACCCATTGCCTTCCAAAAAAGGTGAAGGAAGGGGTAGGGGGCTGTGAAGAATCGGGTAGGAGGAAGTTGGTCAACAAAACATTTTACATATCATCACAACCATTGATGTGGTGAAATTGCTTGAATTTTCTTTCATATCTATATATGCAAATGGGGTTGAGAAACCATTAATTGAACAAACCTCAATTAACCCTACAAGCACGCACAACGCCTCTATTGATATATTTCTTACTTATAATATTATGAAGCCAAAGCCCATAAATATATGAAGCCGAAGTATCAACCTAATATTAATTTAAAGCCAACATTGCAATCGCTATTCTAATTTCTAAATTGCTGACATCAGCATCAGTCTTTTCAAAGGCTTTTAAATAAGAGATATTTAGTCATATACTTATTCTCAGCACTAATGACATAGATAAATCATACACCATTTAATTTCTATAAACAAACCAAAAAAAAAAAAAACTCAATTTGTAATGTATAGGAAGTTTGAAGCCTCTTTGTTATGTTGTAAATGGGTTTTCTGTGTGTTTCGAAAATTCATTTCATGTATGATTTTTTTATTTATATAATTTGAGCCTCTATATTGGTTATAATAATGAATCTTCCCTTGAATAATTGATTTGGTGAGTCACCTAGTCAAAAAACGTTTCAATAGAAGTTCAAATCTATGACCACCTTGTCACTCTGTCTCCACTTTCTCACTCTTCAATTTAGCTTTCTCTGTTAAAAAAATCAAACATATTGTTATGCACTGGGAGAAGATAAAGAACTAGAGTTCGTTGGAAGACAAACTTTTTTAAGTAATTAACAAACTTTACTCTCCAAATTTCCACGTAGGTCAATAAAATACAACTTGAAAAATGAAATTTGTTTCTTCTCTTGATGCTACATTCAACATTCATATAAAGTAACAACTAATAATCTAATTATATTAAAAGTTAATGTGTGTGATAAAGCATAATAATAAATGGTGATAATCAATAATAAAATAGCAAGTAGAAAAAAATAATAAAATTAATATAGGTCGTTTGATTCGGTCTTTTTTCAAATAAACCAAACCGAAC